>JBBIGA010096441.1:0-11104 GCA_037576975.1 Alestes dentex | reverse complement strand
AGCTTGAGAGCATGGAGAGGCAGAGTGTTATCGCTAAGGTCACAGAGCCAACCGAATGGGTTAACTCCATGGTTGTAGCTGAAAAACCATGCACAAGTCAGCTGAGGACCCAAGGGACCTTAACAAGGCCATTAAGCGGCCTCTCTACCCTTTACCCACTCTTGAGGATATAACATCCAAGCTCGCTGGTGCCTGATATTTTAATGTTTTAGATGCAAGACCGGGCTATTGGGCCATTTGGCTCACAGAGGAGTCATCAAGACTAACGACTTTCAACACAGTTTTTGGGCATTACCGTTTCTTACGCCTCCCCTTCAAATTGATTTCAACCCGAGATGAGTTCCAGCGAAAAATTGATGAAACATATGAAGGTTTGAATGGGGTCATGGCCATAGTTGACAACATTCTTATTCACCAAAGCTGAGCATGATGAATGCTTGAGCAGTCCAGAGAGAGAGGAGTCAAGCTCAATCCAGAAAAAAGTGTGATCTGTGCTACAGAGGTGAGCTATTTTGGACATCTTCTCACTGCTGACGGGGTGAAGCCAGACCTGGCCAAAGCTGCTGCTGTGCAAGATATGGAACCGGCTCAAGACAAAGGAGAACTCAAGACAGTGCTAGGTATTATCAATTATCTCTCCAAATTTGCACCTGGCCCTTCCGATGTCAACGCGCCATTGCGACAGCTCCTTAAGGAGTCAAGTGAGTTTGTCTGGGACGTCCAACATGACAAAGCTTTCAAAAAGATGAAAGATCTACTCACGTGTGAACCAGGACCAGTCTTAGCCTATTTTGATCCCCTCAAAGAGCTCAGATTACAGGTTGATGCCTCCAAGTACGAAGGATTGAAGACCTATCGTGTATTCATCGAAGTCCATCTCAGAGAGCGAAATCAATTATGCTCAAATTGAGAAAGATATTTTTGCTATACCATACATTTCCATCAATACATCTATGGCGGCCAAGTTGTTGTTGACAGTGACCACAAGCCCCTTGAGTTGATAATGCGGAAGCCCCCAGCATCAGTTCCCCCAAGGCTTCAGAGGATGATCCTTCAGCTTCAGAAGTATAACTTTACCATTATACATCGACAAGGCAAGGACATCCCTGTTGCAGACACATTGTCCAGAAAGTCATTGTCTGACCAGGATACGAGCCTCAGTGAAGGAATGGATATTCAAGTCCACACAGTGTACAGCAGCCTTCCCATCAGTGACTCAAAATCGGAGGAAATCAGAACTCAAACTGGGAAAGACCCGCAGTTCCGGATACTGAAAGGAGTCATACAAAGAGGTTGGCCTGATGAGAAAAGAAAGAGTCCCCTGAGTGTGTCTGAATTCTGGAACCACCATGATGAGCTTTCATACCTGCATGGAATAATTTTCAAGGTGAGAAGATTGCTGTTCCCACAAGCCTTTGAACATGCTGTCACGTGTACATGCCAGTCACCTACGCATCGAGAAGAGCAAGCAGAGGACCCGCGACATCATGTTCTGGCCTGGGATGGGGAAGGAAATTGAGAACATGATCAGCAAGTGCCCAATCTGCCTCACGTATCACCCCTCCAACACCAAAGAGCCCATGATCAGTCATAAGGTCCCAGATAGGCCATGGCAAGTAGTGGCTACCGATTTGTTCACCTGGAACAACGAGGACTATCTTGTGACAGTTGATTATTACAGCAGGTATTTTGAGGTGGACAAGCTGCACATTACAACTTCCGCTGCTGTGATAGGTAAACTAAAGGCTTCATTTGCACACCACGGCATCCCAGAAGCTGTCATCTCAAACAACGGCCCCCAGTACAGCTCTGGTGAGTTTGAAACATTTGCAAGAACATGGGAATTTCTCCATAGTACTACAATTTAGGATCAGCTTTTTTTGAATGGATACGGGAAAGGCTGCTTATCAAAATGCTGTGTGTGTCTGTGAGTGTGTGTGTCATCTCTCTCTCCCTGGCACTTTAATGTCCCTGTGTCCAAATACTTTTGGTCACTCTAGAAAGATTTAATTCACAGTAATTCTCTACGGACAAAAGTATTGGGACATAACACCATTGAACTCTAATGTCGAGCGTCCCAATACTTTTATTCTATGCTGAAATCGTACAGGAAATAACATCTCATCTCGTTTTAGTGAACGAAAATGAAGAGACATTTTAGCATGGTTTTATTTTGTAAACCACACTTAGTCTCATTCTTATTCGTCAAAAATATTACATTAAATATTTCGTTTCATTATCGTTACATGACCAGCATTTACGTAGAGTCTCGTCTCGTTTTTGTCAGATGATAAATGTTCGTTGACGACGATATTTAGTCAATGTTCGTTGACGAAAGCAACACTAGTCTAATGGTACATTAGCATACTGGGTTGTGCACATAACTTGTTAATATTGAATGCTTTCTTCACTATATATGTTATGCAATATTTTGCACTTTGTGTTGTATTATTTTAAAAGAAAGGGGATGTAGTATTCTCATGTTTGGCTATAAGCCAATCATATGTCAGAGGCAACGTATTGTCTTTTCCTATTGGTTATATCACCTGTCAGGAGCGACCTGACAGTCTAGTATCCAGCTGCAGGTGAGTGATGGAAGTCCCAGATCTGCCAGTTTGGACACAATTTGTTGTTGAAAGATGGAATTGAATGTCGAGCTGAAGTCCAAAAAGAGCAGTCTAGCATAGTTCCCCTGCTGCTCTAGGTGGGTCAGGGCATCTCTCCAGTGGATCTCTTTGCTTTGTAGGTGTGGTAGTAATTAAACATATACTTAAAGGTAATCAGATAATCAATATAATCAAGACATTAATTAATCATCTACTTAGAGGTAATCAATGTAATCAACAATTATGAGTATATGATAATGAGTATATTATTATTTATGTGATTGTCTATTTGATTGTTTTTCCTAAGGAAAAATTCCCAAGGAAAAACCAATATATTCAGTGTATGATTGTCTATTTTGAGTGGTCTTTATGTGAGGCAGGATGGTATAAGGCCTAGACTGGTGTCACATAAAGCCACGTATACTTTTGTGCACGTAGAGAAGTGAACAAGGTCAATCTTGAAGGCTGTTAGAAGCATGAGACTTGACTGGAAACCTGTTTACTGCACGTACTTTGTGATGTGAAGTAAAATGTTCTAACAGTTATCTGCATCTTGAGCTAGCACGAGGTCGTTGTCATGGGGACGGTTCAAGGAGCCGGGTTTGATAGTGAAAACATCAGGTCTCTCAGCAAATATGCTAGAATGGTCTTGCAGTAACTGGCGCCCGAAAAGTGTCCCTATGATGTGACTCACAGTGGCTCAGTGTTAGAGAGAAGAGTATAAGTATTCAAGCGGCCACTGAGAATCACTGTCCCCAGACCTGACAGTAACCCCCCTCCTTTACAACGCCCCACCGGGGCACAAACAACCCCCCACAACATCCAATGGGCGGAGGTGAGGCAGGCGGAGGCAAAGGGAAGCATCCCATGAGCCCCACCCATCCACATCTGACCAGATGATATCCTCGCCAGTGCTCCACAGAGCCAAGGTGGCCCAGATGGGCCCCATGGGACGCTCCCCCTTGGGAGTCTTCGTGCTTCCTCTGGGAGCCCCCTACCTAGAGTCCCTTATTGTCCTTAAAGGTGTCCTCTATGACGAAGCCCCTTTCCAGGAGCCCCTCCGCGGGGAGTCTATCATTGTTCTCAGGGACGGAGCCCCCTACTGGGAGCCCCTCACTGTCCTTGTGGGAAGATCCTCTATTGGGAGCTCCTTACTGTCACTGTTCTTTGGAGTGGAGCCCCCTACCAGGAGGGGGCCAAACCCCTCCAGGAAGCCCCTCCTCAGGGAACCCATCCTTGTCCTTTGGGGCAGAGCCGTTTAATGGGAACTTCCTACTGTTCTCCGAGACGGAGCCTCCTCCAGGAAGGCCCTTTGAGGGAAGCCTCTCGCTGTCCTCGATGATAGAGCCCTCTCCACGGGACTCCTCAGAGCCCACTGGAGGATCCTTGCTGTCTCTGGGGATGAGGCCCTCTCCGTGGCCCCCACTGGAGCCCTTGGGAAGCCCCTCGGGGGTGGGGCCCACTCCGCGGGCCTCCTCAGAGCCCACTGGAGGCCCCTCATTGTCCTCAGTGATGGAGCCCTCTCTGCAGGCCCCACCAGAGCCCTCGGTATGCCCCTAACAAATTCAGGAGAAGGCCCCCTCCCCTGATGGAGTTTCCAGCTCTTCCCTGACCTCTACAGGCCCTTCACGGGCATCTATGGCTACGTCTATAGGCCCTTTACGGGTGGCTACGGCTAAAGGCCCTTCTCGGGTGGCTATGGCTAAAGGCCCTTCTCGGGCGGCTACGGCTAAAGGCTCTTCTCGGGCGTCTACGGCTACCCACCCCGGAGCTACTGTTCTCAGGCCCTGAACTAACTCCTCCGCTACTACTGCACCCTTAACCACTTTCTCTAGCCCCTCAACACACCCCTCAGCGGCTTTAACCCCTTCTACAGACCCCTCTGCAGCTAAAAACCCCTCTAAAAGCGCCTCTGCGGCTAAAGGCCCCGCTTCTGCGGCTAAAGGCCCCGTTTCTGTGGCTAAGGGAGCTAGCGGCTGGGCTAAGGGAGCTAGCGGCTGGACTAAGGGAGCTAGTGGCTTTAGGGCTTCGGCTACAGCTACAGGCTTCTAGCTATGGCTAAAGCTACAGGCTTCTGGCCTATGGCTAAAGCTACAGGCTTCTGGCCTACGGCTAAAGCTGGCCTACAAAGCTAAATATAGCTAAAGCTATAGGCTTTAAACGCTCTACTAAAGAGCCTAATGGCTCTTCTAAAGGGCCTAGAAGGTTCACAGGCTCTGAGCTGCCTACATTCGCCCCTACCCTAACTCCAGCCAGGCTACCTTGTCCTGGTGGGTGAAGCCAGGGGGCTGGTGTAGGAGGCTGCAGCTGTCTCCTGGGTGCTGGCATAGGTCACAAGCGTGTGACCTCGGCACTCGGGAGCTTGGTCTCAGTGCTTGAGCATGGGGTCTCAAGCGGCGCAGGCATTTGAGAGCGTAGTCCTGGTGCTCTGGCTCGCATGCCATCCGGGAAGTGCAAGAACAGCCAGAGCTCGTAGGGTCCCTGGTCCCTAAGGCGTTTGCCACAGCTGGAGGGTGGCTTCCTCCTGGAGCTGGCTCACCAGACTCAGGAACTGTTCCTTCAGCTCCTCCTCCTGCCGTTTCTGCCTTTCCCATTGCTCCAGCAGCTGGCTCTTGGTTATGGCCACATGTTGGCCAGACCCCATAGCTGCTGTGGGTGGCGCTTGCCGCCATGGTGATGCCCGAGAATACCTGGAGCAAGGCTCTCTGTCCCCCATCGAGGGCTCGCCTTTAGCCGTAGCCACCCGATAAGGGCCCTCGACGGGGACAGAGAAGGCGAGCCAGGCATGAGCTGGCGTGGTGTAGCCTTCTAAGGCGAGCCAGGCACAAGCTGGCGTGGTGGAGCATCCTCTTCTTGTAGCAGCAGGGCAGTAGTCCAGGCCCCAAGGATTAGTTCCTTTGGAGCCAGCCTCTTTCCTGCTGGCTTGCTGCCACTTTTGTTTGGATTGGTTGGTTTATCTGTCTCGGTCTCAGTGTCGTGCTTGCTTGCAGGAGGCCCAAATACAGGATTCCATTGTTTTGATCTCTTTTTTCAAAACAAGACTTTAAACATAAACCTGGCACAGGGGCCAATACTCCTTCTCAAAAAAACAAACTGAAGACATAAACACGATCCAGGCAAATACGAGGGTGAACCGACAACCCCTGAAACTCAAAACCTTCTATTTATAATAGAAATGAAATACAGAACATCTGACACTACTAATTTCTCATCCCTGACCAGCCGTGGCATAGAGATGAGGCCACACCCTGTGTTAAGACAAAAGTTCACTATTATACTTAAACAGTGGCCTCTAGCAGCCACTGAGTGTCACTGTCCCCAGATCTGACAGGTGTATTTTTTTTACTTCACTGCAACATAAATTTCTTTCATAATTAGGAGTGCAATGGATTACAAAACTCACCCTTTGGAGGGAGACAAAAATAAATTTGCTTTCTATTAATTACTTAAATGACATTTAAAGCAAGGAACTTTATCACATGGTTTTAACTGAAAACAGAATTTAATGTCTAATGTTTAAATAATATCTTCAATGTTCAAACATTTATATGCAATCTGAGGGCAGCCAGTACACCATTGTAGCGTGGTGGAAGAACCTAAATGCGGAGTAGTGCGAGAGAGTTGGCAGACCAATATAAGAACACTCTATAAGAACACTCTCTCAGTAGAGTAAGGATTTCCACCAGAATCCGTGTTCTCACTCACACACAGGGTATGATAGGGCCGGAAGTCTGGTAGATGGAATGGTAAAGGAATGAAGACTCAATAACTGAGCGTTTTGTGTAGAGGCCAATTATGCACAGCCTGCAGTTTCTGGGGATCCATGGCCACACCTTTAGGGGTTATAACAAAAATGTGGTGGAACACTGGTGGAATTTGCATTTCTCCAACTTACTGTAAAGCTGATGGGCCACAGCCTCTGTAGCACTGCTCCGATGTGCTTGATGTGTTCCTCAATATTCTTTGAGTAGTTTAGTATATCATCAAGATATACGAAGGCTCACCGGCCTAACGTCTCTCAGCACGTCATTTATAAACTGCTGGAAAGCCGCTGGACTATTGCACTGGAAGGCATTACTAGCCCAGTAGGAGTGATAAACGTCTTCCACACATCACCCTCTCTGATGCGCACCAAATTATAGGCACTCCAAAGGTCCAGATTTGTGAATACAGTAGCACCAGTGGAAGCAGGTGCCTATTCTTCACCTTTATACGATTTAGCCCTCAGTAGTCAACACATAGACGGAGACTCCCATCTTTTTTTTTAGGAAGAAGATCTCCAAGGCTGCCAGAGATGATGAGGGTTGAATCATCCGCTGGCACAGGCCCTCATTGATATACTCTTTCATGGCCCGCTGTTCTATCATGGAGAGGGAATACAAATGGCTGCGGGGTGGTACCATGACTGGCAGGAGGTCAGTGGCCAGATCGCATGTCTGGTGCAGTGGCAATGTGGTGGCCTTCTTTTTTACTAAAGACCTCCACCAGGTCACGATATGGGACAGAAATGGCCTCCGTGTCGACCTCAGGGGTCTCAGACTCCCCTGAGCACATTAAAGTAGGAGCAGATTATTGCACAGGTTATTGTGTGGATGTGTGACAGAAGTGGGAGTTATAGAGTCTGATGGCAATAGGAAGGAAGGATCTTCATCACTCAATTTCACTCATTTATCAATGTCACTCATTCTTTGTCATTCCTTCATCCCTCATTCTCCATCACTTCTTCATTACTCCTATGTCCTTCCTTCATCACTTTATCTCTCCTTCACTCATTTCACATCCTTCATCCTTCTGTTCCTTTTCTATTTTGTGAACATCTCAACGTTAAAAACTTACAGTGTCCTGATCTGTGTGTGTGTGTTTAGAATGGAAAATGGAGATGTCAACTCTGGAGGAAGTCCACGTAAGTACCCAATCACAGAACATTATTTTGTCACACACACACACACACACACACACACACACACACACACACAGGAGGTTGGTTTCTCTCTCTCTCTCTCTCTCTCTCTCTCTCTCTCTCTCACTCACACACACACAAACACACATACACACTATCAATGTTGTGTTTCTTCTCTAATTTCTCTTCTTGTGTGCAGGTGGCTTTGAGTTCACTCTGGACCCAAACACAGCACACAAACATCTCTCTCTGAGTGAGGGGAACAGAAAGGTGGAGTTTGTGGAAGAGGAACAGTCGTATCTTGATCATCCAGACAGATTTGATGGGTGGAAGCAGGTTTTATGTAGAGAGAGTGTGAGCGGACGCTGTTACTGGGAGGCTGAGTGGAGTGGTTTTGTCTCTGTAGCTCTGACTTATAAATCAATCAGGAGGAAAGGAGGGAGTAGAGACTGTGAATTTGGACAGAATGAAAAGTCCTGGAGTCTGTACTGTTTTAATAATAGATACTCTGTTCATCACAATAGTGTCGGAACTGAACTCCCTCGTCCTCCGTCCGGCTCTAACAGAGTACGAGTGTATGTGGACTGTCCGGCCGGAACTCTGTCCTTCTACAGCGTCTCCTCTGACACACACACACTCACACACTTACACACATTCAGAACCACATTCACTGAAACTGAATCCCTGTATGCAGGGTTTTGGCTTAGTTCTGGCTCCTCAGTGTGGGTGAGAAGAATCCATTCTGTGTCTAAGGTCTAAAATAATCATGATCCAGTTCCAGTTCTGTGTTTTTGTTCTGTTCTGTTTCCTCCACTATGCTGGAGCTGATCCTCACTGTCCATTTACAGAAAATCATTTCTAATATTTGTTTTAAAAATGTTGTATTACTCATTGTAGAACAAAGGTTTTTAATTGTCCATTCAGCATCAATAATGAAAATAAATAATGAAATTAAATTTAAGTGTTTTTATTCATTGTAATTTTATTATTTATTAAATGACCATTATTAAAGAGTCTAATAATTTGTATCATTAAAGCAATGGCTACATTTTAGAGAGCGATAGCATTTAATATTTAAATATTAACATATGTTCTGTCTGCTTAGTTACTGTTGGTACGTCTGTCAAACTAGGCTCAGACTAACTGGCAGCATCTGTAGAGCAGGAGCTAACAGGATAAAAACCTCAGTTTCCAGCTTGGTTTCAGTTTGTTCTTATGTTGAGATAGCAGAATCTTCCTATAAGGACTATGCGAGTGAGTTCATCAGAAAGTATTTGCTGGCTGACTGCATACAAAAAGCAATAGTTTTTTTGCAGAGAAAAAAGGCTATACAAAAAGAGAAGGCACCACTACGTCGGATCAATTCTTCATCTTTCAAAATAAAGATGTCTGTAAATTAAACCAACAAAATAAACATCTGTGAACCCCAACAGTACATTTGCCATTTTCAATAATTACATTTTATGAACAACTGCATACACTTATAGTCTTATTTTCCACATATCCCCTTTAAACAATTTAACTCCAGAACTTATTTTACTTAGGTTCTTCCCATGGACGTTTGTTCATCACTATACAGTACAAAGCATATTACAGCCAATTCATTACTTACATACTATTACCAAACACAAACAATTTCTGATGGATATATTTAACTCTCTGGCCATCGTTTTTAATTGATTTTGAGACAAAGAGGTGGTACAAGACTTCGATTTTCTCATTGTGTCAGAGTGGAAATGAAAGGAATAAAATGTGAAGTGTCATGTATAATTTTTTTAGAACCTATAATGTATTGTAATAAAGGAAAAATAAATCACAGTGTGTTGCAGCATCAGATCTCAGTATCTGCTGTATTATAAAATGTACAGAATCACAGTAATATATCATGTCCAGATATAGAGACAGTATGGAATTGTCTACTCTGTGGTGATTCACTCCACCAGGAAACACAGCAAAACACAACACTTTTATTCTGTTTGTTATGAGCAAGCTTTAAGAGGAAGTAACACAAACAGGAATATAATCTCTTCTGAGGCATTTTATTGTTCTCTGATGAAACAGATTAATAATGTGTTTCCAAAGCCATGTGAATAATAACTCGAAACAAAATTTCTGAAGAAATTTTAAAAGGGTCTGCTGCCGAGAAACATACAGACTCCATACCTACCATCTCCAACACCATAGCATCAGCAGTAGCATTAACATTCACATTAGCATTAGCAGTAATGTTAGCATTAGCATTAACATTAGAGTTAGCATTATCTGTGTCAGTGTGTCAGAGAGTGAGTGAGTGAGAGTGTGATATGATCTGGCTCAGAATCGTAACAAAAATCAAGGGAGGACAGGGGACACAAGATTACCAAATAATGAGTTTACTTAAAAACAGAAGTAATAAGGAAAAGTATATACAAGTGAGATAAAGGCATGAAACAAAATTCAAAGAAACAAAACAAAAACAAATCAAATGGCAACGTGCAACAAGCATGAGCAAACATTTTCCCAAAGCCAGGGACCTCATTTATCAAGCCTGCGTGAGCACAGATCTGTGTGTAAAATGTGCATCCGATCTTTTCTGAGCAAAGTGTGGAATTTATGAACTTGTGCTTAGAAATGTGCATAAATATACGCACACCTCTGACCACGCGTATGCACAACACCCAGTGGTAGAATTGCGAAACTGCATGTTCAAACATCGCAACAATGTGACCATCTATTCTGAATGTTATTTGATTCATAATTACTAAATGTATTAATTAGTGAAATTAGCGTTAGTGATGCGCATATTAAAGCATACATGGGACATGAGTATTCAGGGAGTGAGTATTCAGGGAGGGAGAATTCACAGAGCGAGTATTCAGAGTGTATGCTGATTTCTTTGCTGAAAGTACAGGATGGCTTATGAGTAGGTAACGCTTTCCGAGACAAATATTGCTCGATTTGTGTCATGATTTGGGACCTATGCTACAGCGTGAAACAAAACGCACAAAAGTCATACCTGTTCATATCCAGGTAGCCATATCGGAAAGCAGGTAGCCTACTGTCCACCCTGGGTTTTCTGGCTAACGGCACGTTACAGCGTGAGGTCAGCGATAGATCCGGCATTTCTCAGCCATCTATGAGCAATACTCTGACAGCAGTGTTGGTTGCAATAATCTCCCTGGTCCCAAACTATATTCCGTTTCCTTACACAAGTCCAGCACAAGTGTAAGTTAAGTGGGGATTTCATGCCGTCCTTGAATTTCATAATGTTATAGTGTTATAGGAGCAGTAGACTGCACCCACATAGTGATAAAAGCACCAACCCAGAATGAATATAATTACGTGAATAGGAAGGAGTTTCATTCCCAGCTTCTACTTGTAACAAGCCCTTCAATCTCCGTCTCGGAAAAGTTTATTTGCTTTGCGCGCTTCTCATGGGTGTCAGAAGCATTTTTAATGTGAGGGGGATGCATCGGTCTACACGTGGGGGTGGGGTGTGGGTGTGGGGCGGGGTTTGGGTGGGGGCGGGGTTGCTGCGTGCATGCAAAGTCTCGTCCTTTTAGGGGGTGGGGTTGTTTGGAAACCCCTGTTGAATCTTGAATCTTGAATCTTTCGCGAA
>JBBIGA010096420.1:0-11105 GCA_037576975.1 Alestes dentex | reverse complement strand
CTGAAATCAGAGTTTACTGATACACTCAGAGTTCTGAGGGTAAACACCGGTTCTAGACTGTTTTACACTGTTTATATTTATTATATTTACTGAAACCAGAGTTTACTGATACAGTCTGAGTTCTAAGGGTTAACATCTGGAGTACAATCGTTTAAATCCTACAGCTCACCTCTGTTATTTCTTTTCACATCACATTTAAAGGCCACATGCAGCTAGTGGTAGCTAACTCATCAACTTTGGTTAGTGATGTCTTCTGAAGCATAATTTAACTCAACTGAACTGTTTTCAGTTCGCAAGAAGTAATATTTTAGTTTTACTACATGTAATGAGTTTTCTGCATCTAAGCACATCTAAGCAAAAACACCAATCACATCTAAGCAAAAGCATCAACTATATTCACCACCAAATCTGTCTACTGATGGCTAATGCAATGCAAAACAGTGTGCAAAACTTAGAGGCCATCAGTAACTATCATACGGCAAAAACCAACTAAAAATTCCCAAACTGTAGCCCCGGCCGAGCCCGAGGCATTGCCCAAGCTGCGACAGAGTCAAACGCCTTTTATTATTTTCAGTGGCAGCCTCCACAATTAAATTTAGTTAATGAGCCTCTTGGGTAATTTTTGGCGAGGTAAATTCAATGACAATTATTAACAGAAAGAGGAGAAGCATTTACTGCCATATGTAAAGGCTAAAATTGTCTGAATGGAAAGAACTAGCTCTCATATTCAAGACCTTTCATTCAATGTGTAGGTCAAACAGTAGACCCAGAAATGTTAAGTTTTATTACTCACTGAAGTGAAGTTTATCATTGAAGCACTGTTAAATTTCCATGGGGTCCTTGAGTAATTTCCTCTTCAACAAGTGCTACTTTTATTTATTATGTATTTTTTATGTCCTCTGAGAAAAATTGTAGCAGGATCTCTGTGGTAGTCAGGATCTCTGTGGTAGTCAAACATTTTAGTACCATCCAGATGCATATTTTCGTAATTTCAAACAGCTATATTTAGTCTCCCAATGCATGCAACCATATTAAACACCTGCCAAATTGTGAAACAATGAATGCTTTAGAAGTGTCTCTCATCTATGAAGCATTTCCTTAATATTTTGGTGATCTCCATCATCTCCATCAATCAGAAAAGTAATGGGCTGATAAAGTGGGGATTATAATGGCAGATACATGCATAAAACATGACTTTATATTCACATGTGTGCAGTATTACATTTCACTGTTCTAGAAACAATGCCCACAGTCATTTGACCATATGTGATGCAAACATGCAGGCTCTTAGAAAATACAACCTAGTAGAAACTCATTCATCCAGCTGTAACTTAACCGCCATCCAGGTGTGTGAGTTTGTCACAAAAGAGACTTTATTACTGAAAAAATGTCATCACAAATGTCCCTCTGATGTACTAACCAAATTTAAAAAGGCTGCAGAGTAGATAAAGGTACGTTTTTTTGGCATAGCTGGGATTGAAGATGCATAGATATTATTTGATTATACACTGGAAACTTGTAGAAGGTCCTGGACTCATTTCCCAGTCAAGGGACCTTCTGTGTGGACTTTGCATCTTCCCATCATGTAAACATAGGTGCCCACTGGTTTCATCCCACAGTCCAAAGACATATCAGGTGAATTTTAAGTGCTAAATTGATGCTAAGTATGTCTGTATGTCTGCCCTGCAATGAACTGGTCTTGCGTATTTCTCCTTCCTTCGCCCTTTGAGCGATGGTACAGGCTCCAGCACCTCCCACAACCCTGGTTAGCAGCTCAGATTATGGACGGATGAATGAACAGCACACTTTTGAACTCCAATCAGGTTTGGACAGTTCTCTGGTTCAGCAGTTCAGACTGACACAAATGTTTACACCGCGGGCTGTCTGTGGAATAAGCCTTTCTTATAATTATATGCCGGTAGCGTGTGAAGATATGTCAGTTATCATTGGAATGAACATTATTTAGATACAAATGAGCCTTCAGTTTGACTGTGGCGGTCGCTGTCCACGCACCACACCCAGGGCTCGGACCCCAAGCCATTTGTGCGAGTGTTTATCTTCCGGATTCAGGGCTCATCATCCATGAGCGCTGTTTCTCATCAAGGCCAGTCTTCAGCTGCCAGTGTCTCGTGTAATGCCGCTGCCCCTGAGCCCCTCTGCAAGTCTGCGAGCTGCTGCCGTCTTTATGGACAGCTGGCTGCAGCCGCTGCTGTAATCACAGACCGTGTAAGATATGCAAAGCCTAGGGACTCGCTGACATGCCAGCCCTGCTTCATGCACACAAACCCAGCATGCCAAAACACATGGGATTGATCCATTTACAGCAAGATGCCACTCCCCAGCGCTTTAAAGCTGCTTTGACAAATTAAAGAGACATTATAAGCCCCCAAATTCAAAATTTCACCATGGGAACGGAAGTCCAACATTATTTGATGAAAATCTATCAGTGTGTAGCCATGGTAGCTAGGCAGAGCATTACTGTGGGTCCAGAAGGTGTTACCAGTCTGAGATCAGTCAGTCATGGAGGGAGGAGAACAAACACAGGTTTTAGATGGTTTTACATTTACATTTACATATTTACTGAAATCAGAGTTTACTATAACACTCTAAGGGTTAGGGAAAGTGTAGATTAAATCACAGCTAACAGAAACTTCCATGTGTGACACACATTTAGGAAAGAGGAGCTCGGAATCAAGTCAAGTCAAGTATAGTACACAGTGGGACGAAATATCAGACTACAATGTACAGGCTACAAAGAAAGAAGAAAAACAGTGCAGATGTACAGAGGGTACCTTCAGTGTAAACAGTCGTAAATTGTGCAAATGAGGCATGTGTAACAAATGTCTTATGTAACATATGTCTTGCAAATATAACAAATTGTGCAAGTAATGCAGTATGTGAGCAATATTCAAGTATACATGCCAATGAATGTATACAATTGTATAAATGCAAATGTATACATTTACTCTTATAGCAGCGATAAAAGTGACAAGGTAGTGTTATGTAGTGCATGGCAGGGTGTGGAGTAGACAGTTCAGTGTGTGTGTGTGTGGGGGGGGGGGCAGCATGGTGTTCAGGAGCCAGACTGCTTGGAGGAAGAAGCTGTTACACAGTCTAGCAGACCTGCTCCTGATGCTGCAGAGACATCTACCTGATGGGAGGGGGGTGAACAGTTTGTGGCAGGGATGGTGGGGGTCCTCCACAGTGCTGGTGGTCTTACGGATGCTGCGGGAGGTGTAAATGTCCTGCAAGCCTGGTAGAGAGCAGCCGATGATGCGCTCAGCGGTCAGCCCAATCCTCTGAAAGGTTCTGCAGTCGGAGGTGTGGCAGTTTCCATAGCAGACTGTGATACAGCTGGTCAGGACGCTCTCAATGGTGAAGGTGAGAATGGGTTTGGGGAGGTGCGCCTTCCTCAGCTGTCGCAGAAAGTGCAGGCACTACTGGGCTCGTTTGGTCAGGGACATGGTGTTGTTGGTCCAGGAGAGATACTCTGCAATGTGAGCACCAAGGAATTTGGTTTCTTCCCACTCTCTAAACCATGGCGCTATCAATGTTGAGTGGAAGATGGCCAGTCTGGGTCTTTCTGAAGTCAATAATCAGCTCTTTTAAGAGACAGATTATTGTTCTTGTACCAGACCGCCAGCCGTCACACCTCCTCTCTGTACATCATGTCGTTGTTGTCCGGGACGAGCCCCACAGCTGTAGTGTTGTCTGTGAACTTTATGATGTGGTTCATGCTGGAGCTGGAGGTACAGTCGTGGGTCAACAGTGTGAAGAGTGGCAGACTCAGCACACATCCCTGGAGGCGCCTGTGCTCAGTGTGATGGTGTTGGAGCTGGTGTTGCTGATCTGCACTGTCTGAGGTCTTCCACTAAGGAAGTCCAGGATCCAGTTGCAGGTGGAGGTGTTCAGTCCGAGCAGGTCTGATCAGCTGCTGGGGGATGATGGTGTTGAATGCTGAGCTGAAGTCGATGAACAGCTTTCTATCGTGGGAGTTGCAGTGTTCCAGGTGTGACAGGGTCAGGTGGAGTGTGAGTAAGATCATGTTGTCTGTTGACCGGTTTTCACAGTACACGAACTGCATTGGGTCCAGTGTGTGTGTGTGGGGGGTGATTTTTGATGTGGCTCAAGACTAGCTGCTCAAAGCACTTCATGACGACTGGAGTAAACTCTACTGGGCGGTAGTCATTGAGCTGTGAGACTGTAGCCGTCTTTGGGACAGGTCTGATGGTGGTGGCCTTGAAGCACTGTGGGACGGTAGCTTGGCTGAGGGAGGTGGTGAAGATATCCACTAGGACGTCACTCAGCTGGTCAGCGCAGGCTCTGAGCTCAAGTCCGGGTACTTTGTCTGGTCCAGCAGCTTTGTGTGGGTTGACCCTGGTGAGAGTCTCTCTCATGCTGGCTGTAGATAGGGTCAGCACTCGGTCGTCTGGCAGGGGGGTGGTCTTCTGCACTGGCTCGATGTTCTGGGCCTCAAACCTGGCGTAGAAGGAGTTGAGTGCGCCTCGAAGAGAGGCATCGGTGTCACATGGGGTCCTGTAGTCGGTAATGGCACGGATACCCTGCCGCATGTGTCTTGCGTCTCCCGAGCAGGTGAAGTGGTTGCGGACTTTCTTTGCGTATTCGCGCTTCGCCAGCTTGATGCCCTGGGACTGGTTGGCTCTTGCTGTTCTGATCGCTTCAGCATTGTTTGCTCTGAAAGCAGCATCCTGTGTTTTCAGCAGTTTGTGGACTTCTGCTCTAAACCATGGCTTCTGGTTTGCACGTGCTTTAACAGGTTTGATGACAGTGACATCTTCTATGCATTTGTTAATGTCACTTTTTCTGCGTACATGTTGAAATCTGTGTGCTGGCCAGTGGTCCCTGCTTCTTTGAAGATGCTCCAGTCTGTGCACTCAAAACAGTCCTACAGGGCGTCAGTAGCTCCCTCTGGCCATGTTCTGAACTGTTTTGTTACAGGTTTTGCTCTCTTCAGCTGTGGGTTGTATGCTGGAGTGAGCATTATTGTAGAGTGGTCAGAAAGTCCGAGGTGGGGGCAGGGAGATGCTTTGTATGCTGATCTGTTGTACACAAGTTCCTCTGGTTGGGAACTCAACATATTGGTGGAGTTTGGGCAGAACAGTCTTTAAATTGGCATGATTGAAAGTAACCAGCAATTATGAAAAATCATAAGGTGTAGCACCTCCTTAGCATTAGCATCAGGAGGAATGTACACCGCCACAATAACAATGACACTGAACTCACGCGGCAAATAATAAGGTCTGCGCTTCACTGCCACGAATTCCACCAGTGTTTGGAAATCATACCTGTGTTTCCACACCATTCTGTGTTGATGTAGACACACAGGCCGCCCCTGTGTGCTATTCCAGATCGGTTAGCGTTTCTATCTGCACGGATAGCACGTAGCCCCGTTAGCTGAATGGCTGCCTCGGGATATTGGCATTTCTAGATTAGTGCAGCGGTTGTATGTATGTATTTGTACTCCTTTCACACACATGTTTAGATCGTAATAGACTACTGGTATAAAAGAAAAACTATGGAATAGCACAATCACGGGTGAAATACAGTAATTTCACAGCATCTCTTTTCTCACCGCTGACACACAAACGGCATGGACCATCTCACACACGTCAGCATTACAGCGTGCAGTCGGGGAGCAATGAATTTGAATTTGTAGAGCCTATTGAATTCTCCCTTGACGATCTGACTCGCGTCTCCCAGGGCCATTTATGGCCGCACTTTACAATGACAAATGCTGCGGCTGAGTTCATATCCGCAGGCGGCGTGATCAATCGATAAGTGGTCCCACAGCACCAGAGCCATCAATCTGCACTCAGTGGGAGATTAAAATCAACAAATCAGCCACAATTCCAGCAGCTAAAAATGCTGATGAGGGGGAAACGCATTGTGTCATTTTAAACCAGCATCAGCATATCGGGTTTAAAAAAAGAGAGACAAATCTCTTCTTTCACATTTTTCTTTATTTCAAGAGGACAGAAGTGTAACAGCTTGAGAAACATGTGAATAAAATGGCCTTGAGGTGAGGAAATCAGTACGAACGATCTGCTATTAATATTGCAATTTGCAACCCTGCTGGAGAGACGCAGCCTCAATGAAGTCATGGTGTTTTATTTAAAAACCTAAATGAAGTCATATTTTATTTAAAATTCAAATTAATGTGGCACAGCACCTGAGGGCTGGCCCCGTCATCGAGTCACAACTGGCCTCGCTCGCTCTCGACGTGAGCGGAAGAGGTCGTCAGCTAGCAGACCTAAGTGAATAATTAAAGTGAAAAGACATTAAAGTTAAAGAAACATTGCTAAAATCTGCCGTTTGAATAGAATATTAGGCTTAAACACAGCTCACTACTACTCTGAGCCTTCTGTCTGGTCTGAGTCCAACTCGTCTCTCTACGCGTAATCTGTACTGATGTCCAAAACTGAGGGCTGTTACAGAACAAGTGGGACAGTCTCTATCTAATCAGGAAAAGCACGTTTCAAATCATGTTTTCTGGCTCTTAGCCAACCTGTTGGCTCCTTGACCCTGTCTGAATGGGCCAGATGTTTTTGGGATCTGAGAGAAATTAGCGCAGCTCCAAATCACGGGCTCTCGAACAATTGAGAAAGCGGAGCAGCCACACACCCCCTTTTAATCAAGGGGAGCTGGCGTGTAGCTACAGTTAGCCTTCTTTCTTGAGCATTTCGAAATGTAAACTTAAATAACACTGTTTTTTCATGTTAACTTATCCTGAAACAAAACTGGCAGCAGTGAAGATTCTGTCTGCAAGACATGCCAACAGTGTGTCCCCCCCCTGGGAAGACTACACATGGACTCTCCCAGCTGCAACTGATTAACACCTTCTGTTCACTCCCCCCCCCACTCATAACCCAACACACTTGCAGCTAATTCCTGGAATTCATTAACTCTGATATATAATCAGAAAACACCTCACATCTTCATTTTTTCCCTTTTTTTTTTAAACATAATTTGCAAACAGCAGCTGCCCTTTACATTATGTAAAAATGTCAAGATAAATGGGCCAGGAAAAATGGTCTATAATTACTTGGCAAAAAATGTTTTTCATTAACCTCCACTAACCTCCGAGTTTTTCATGCTCTTTTTCCTTATCTTCTCTCGTAAAATGACCACACTGGACGTACAAGGTTTTGTTCTGACAGAGATGACTGATATACACCGATCAGTCATGACATTAAACCCTCCTGACCAACATTGTGTAGATCTCCCTTGTGCCATCAAAACACTTCTGAGGCATGAACTCCACAAGACCTCTGAAGGTGTGTTGTGGTATCTGAGGGCAAATGGCAAAATGGGGCTTAACGTAGATGGGAGTAGTTTGTTCAGCACATCTCACAGATGCTAGAATGGATTGAGATGCAGAGCAGTCAGATCTCCGTGTCTTGCGGTCATTGCATAAGCAATTTCCTCCAGGATCAATAAAGTTCTCGGCTTCTGATTCTGATTCAAGTTGGCTCGTGTCAACGTAACTCAGCTACTTCCAACACTTCCAACACATCAACTTCAAGAACCAACTGTTCATTTGCTGTCTAATATCTCCCACCTCTTGACGGGTGCAGCTGCAATGAGATAATCAATGTTATTCACTTCACCTGTCAATGTTGTGTCTGATGGATGTATACACCATTGTTTGTGCTTGAAGTCCTACCGCAACACAGTGTAATTCAGAGCTTATTTCTTTGTTTGAATTGCCTTTGTTTTCCCATGTTTTGACTCTTTCTCTGTTCAAGTTTCAAATTTTAATTCACCGTTTTATGTATCTGTTTTAACCTTTGCTTGTGAGTATGGCTATGAGTACTGAAGGCCCCTAATAAAGCCCCTTCACTGCCACAGAGTCAGTGTCATCATGACCTGGCATTCAAGGAATTGCCAGAAAGGTGTGAGGACATCGTGAGTACTCTATTTAGCCCGTAATAGCACATTGTTCCACTCTGAGGGAGCTGAGGTTGCTTTTGTGCCATCCTTTCTGTGAGGTTATTCACCAACTGACCTAGGATCTCTTCCTATTTGCTATTAACTTCAAGCAAAAGGAGCAAAAGGAAAACCCCAAAGAACCCAGAAGAATAGGAAAACCCCACAACCCTGCCTGCACCAGAGGAGATCACTGCAGTCTTCCTTGCAGCTGCTCCTGAGGCCTCTGCTCCGACGCTCCCTTGATCTTCAATGAGCTCTGAGCGAATGAGGCCTCTGGGTCTCCTGCTACTGTTTCAGCATCCAGCACCTGTGGAGGCCCCATGGACCACTTCACAGTAGTGTTGTTTTTGGAGAACTGTTTTGATCTTTGTGTCAAGCTGTCTTAGTCACATCCATACTCTTAGTCTAGTCAAGTTGCTGTCGACTAAAAGTCTGAGCATTTTAGTCTTATTTTAGTCAGAATTATCCATTACTTTTTTCGTCTAGTTTTAGTCAATGAAAACCGGTGACATTTTAGTCTAGTTTTAGTCAATGAAAGTTGTATCCTAGTCTCTTTTTTAAGTAATGCAATTCTGTTTAACCCAGTCAATATAGTATAAGTACCTAATAGAATGGACAAAATCTAAAATTTCTTTCAGTCAGACCTATTTCACAATTCAAACAAGGTTATCTTATTACTATATTATTGTTACGTTATAGAATCAACAATACTGTACATCCATTCCAGACACGGACGACACTTTGAATTTTTGATTTGAATTTACGACATTTATTTTGCCAACCAAACATGTTAAAACTTAGAAGTGCACACACATAATAACGTCGTGTCTCGTTTTAGTCAACGAAAATGAAGAGACATTTTAGCATAATTTTAATTTTGTAAACCACATTTAGTCTCGTTCTTATTCGTCAACAATGTTACATTATATATTTCGTCATAGTTATTGCCACATGACCAGCATTTACGTGGCGCCTCGTCTCGTTTTTGTCACGTGGTAAATGTTCGATGACGACGATATTTAGTCATAATTTTCGTTGACGAAAGCAACTGTACTTCACAGCCCACACTTTTGCTCAGCAGGCCTCTGTTTGTGACCCAATACTGACCAGGTGCCAGAAACGTTCCTTATGTGTTTTTTTTGCCCTTTTCCTAAAGCATGAGTGCCTTTAGACAGGTCTGCTCTCATCCCTGGTCTGGATCCTACTCCAGTCCCACATCCTGCTCCTGATCCCAGTTTTGAGGGTGTGGTAGATGGCGGTGCTCTATTATTGGCTTTCTTTATCACTGAGCGATTTTCTCAGTTTGAGGGATTTTAGAATTTTAGAACGGCGTGGATCTTTTTGTTGGTCCATAATTTAATCCTTAGAATGCGAGCTGTACAGATCCATGCCAGAACCACAGCAAGCGATAAATGCTTGTCAGATGGCAAAACAGCTTCTTATTAGGACGTTCCTCCAGTATGTGTCGGTGCTCGAGGTGTCAGACGTCATGCTGAGCTTTGTTTGGTGTTCCTGTGTCACATAGAACCAAAGTTATTGTCATTTAAAAAACATATAATAATAATAATGATAAACGCTACTGGGTTTTTAAAAATGGCATCACATAAAGGAACATAAAGAACAACAATGAATGAATTTCTTTTATTTTAGGTTTTAGAAACAAACAATAAAAAACACATCAAACGGCGTGTAGGAGAACAAACACCAGTTCCTGACTGATTTACATTGCTTATATTTGCTGAAGCCAGGTTTTACTGATACACTCTGAGTTCTGAGGGTTAAAGAAACATTATAACCCCCCAAATTCTAAATTTCACCACGTGAAAGGTCTCTGCAGGAGGTCCAATATACTTTGATGAAAATCTATGTGCATGTAGCCATGGTAGCTAGGCAGAGCATTACTGTGGGTCCAGTAGGGGCTACCGGTCTGAGATCAGTCAGTAGAGGGCGTAGAGGGCGACACTGCTGCTACTTTTCACACTGAACAGAAGGAAGTTCCCTCAGTGCAACTCTTTTCTGAAGTTCAGCGTTCTCTCCGGAGAATAAAAATGTGGGGAAAATCTTCACTGTTAAGTCGCAGATGACAGCGCGGGGTTTTGTTTTGTGCTTTGGTTGGTGCCTCCTTGCCAGGCAACCGTGATGTCCCCCGTCTGCTAAAAAGTTTGCCTCTTTAAAAATGAAGTGTCTCTTGAATGCTAATACCAAATGCTTGTGGCATACGAAATCAGCCCCAGTGCATTTAAGCAGCTCTCCATGCTGCTCCTCCTCTGCATAAGTAACTCTCTCCTCGCCGTCTAGCGTGGAGCCTGGGGCCCAGAGTACAACCATCCTGCCATCCAGGATCTTTAGTTTAAGTCATTTATACACACACACACACACACACACACACACACACACACACATAGGTTGCTGCTGGAGTACATTGCCACACATCTTCACACACATCCTGGCGATGAGAGAACATGCGGTGTGTTATTACCTGCCAGGTGTTTGGAACTGAAGTATTCCCTCATTTCCACTGTAGAGCTGCAGGCTCTTTTAGCTTTGCAGTATATAAAAAAAAAAAACGTAGACTTTTACACCGTGCCGAAGGTGTGTGTCAAGCCCTCGTTCACTGTAAATCATTGAAGGCGTCCTACAGATCCCTCCGAGACTCTAATTACCAACCTGAGGGTCTGAATGGAAATGTTTAATGGCAGAGTAACGTCCCAGGCCTCTCGTCAGCACACAGTGAAGCTACCCAAGGCCTATAGCCTGCTATGAACTCAGAGAGGAACGAACACACACACTTTGTAGCTGGTGTGTGTGTTCGGCTGTGCCTGAAAAAAAAAAAAAAACAGGACCAGGAGACAGTCAACAAAGCTGAGCAGCGTTCACCAGCCGCAGAGAGGAGAACACTGGGGTGGAAGTGAGGTGGAGTTTTTCCACACAGCTCCGCTCCAGAGGGGCCGTAAGAACTGAACTGTGTTCCACAGTCACTCGTATCACACAGAGCTGAGAAAGAGCCTGCAGATTCAGAAACACACACACACACACACACACACACACACACACACACACACACACTTACAGAAACAGACACACACACACACACACACACACACACACATACACACACACACATACACACACACACACACACACACACACACACA
>JBBIGA010096409.1:0-11106 GCA_037576975.1 Alestes dentex | reverse complement strand
CACTGGGACACAGTCATGCTGGAATAGAAAAGGTTCTTCCCCAAACTGGGTCCACAGAGTTGGAAGCATGACGCTGTTCAAAATGTCTTGGCCTGCTTAAGCATTAAGATTGTCCTTCACTGGAAGTAAGGGGTCTAGCCCAAACCCTGAAAAACAGATGTGTCGCAATACTTTTGTCCATGTAGTGTATTTGCAGAAAAGATATGGGTGACTGTATTGCAACATTAGTCTTGTAGCAAAATTTGGAGGTCAAACACGTCTTTGCTACATTTGAGATAAAGGAAAATAAGTGTCAGCCTGTTTTCCTTCTTTTTCATGTAATTATTGAACATTAAGCCTTGGGGTGTAATATACTCGGGAATTTAGGAGGTTAAAGTCTGTGAAACTCAATTTGAACATGAATCTTATCAGTACTAGAGAATGTACTCTCCAAGTATGCAAATGCATTTATCACCCCTTGCTGTAGGGAGGAGATGCTGTCAGACTGGTTGTTTTATTGCTTTATTGCAGTCATCTCTGAATTCCATACATTCTGTCTGACTGGAATTTGGGGGCGTGTGGAATGTGTGGTTTGCGTGGTGATGCTGCTTAATCATACCTCATACCTCCACCACTTAATTACTGGTGCCCAATAAACAGGCAATAACACTGAAGACCCCCGCACATACGTGCTTAGTCTAATGAGGTGCCCCCGAGGAGCATGGAGAGTGGAACTTCTTTTGATATTCATAAGTGTGGCTTGAGTTTCTGCTCGTGTAGTCGAAGAATCCGGAGAATTGAGGCAGAATCAGTGGCCAGAGATGGATTCCCTTTATTCGTTTTCTCATTTCCCTCTGAAACGAGTGACATTTCTTTCTCCATTTCTCCTTCATGGTGTCATGTTGTTCTGCTGAAAGGTTCTCGCCCGTTGCTGGATTGCTCTTCTCCTGCACTGCAGGTTTTTAGAAGTGTCTCTCTGTGTATGTGTGTGTGTGTGTGTTTTGTGCAGGGATGTATTTTCAGAGCTTTTGAATTATGGAATGCTTGATAGGTGTTGTATTGTCTGGGACAGGTTTGCGGTGTCGGAGGAGGAACAGTGGGAGATAATAGAGCTTTTTCATTTTCGTCTCGACTGAATCAGCATCTCCGTCGGAGTCTGTTTGTGTACGTATATGTGTTTGCGTATGCTGTGGTGAACTCAAGCGCAGATGTTTTCTCGTATGCTTTTGTGTGACGCCAAAGTAAAGAAATTAATACCAGTCAAATCATAATCAACTGTCTGAGCATCATCGGGATGTTGCGGTGATGCCTGGTGGTGCCACATGATCCTCTGTGACTAATAATCCAGTGAAACACAATTGGCCTCCCTCTCACTCAGGTGATGCAGACTTGACAGTTAGTGTTCTCCAAGCGTGTTGAACTGTCCACCCACACTGGTAGTGGATGAAACTGGACCTGGCTAAATGGGGGGGGGGGGGGATGAAAGACAGTACAAACAAATATAAGTAACTGCAGCAACAGCATTTGAAAGCAGGTCTGTTTGTACTAATGAATGAACCAATAGAAATGATCCTAACTGACCTGGAACATCACCTCGTTACTATAAGGTTAATAATGTTTTTTTTATATTATTATTGCATAACCTTTTATCTCAACAACAAATCAGAAAAGGAGGAGGGCTGCAGCTTGTCCACTTCAAGAGCCATTTCTCTCTGTCTCTGTCTCTGTCTGTTTTGCTCTTTTGTTTTCTCTCTTCCCTCTTTCGCTCTCTTTCTTTTATTTATAACATCTCTCTTCTCTCTGTCTCTCTCTCTCTCTCTCTCTTCCTTTTTATCTCCATCTGTCCTCCTCACTCTTTCTACTTTATTGCTTTCTTTCTTTCGGTTTCTCAAATGTTTTCTTGCTCCTCCCTCTTGATCTTTCTTTTCTCTCTTCCCTCTCTCTCTCTCTCTCTCTGTATCTCTCTCTTTCTCTCTCTTTCTATCTCTCTCTCTCTCCAGCTCTTGCTCCTTGAGAATAATCTTGAAACGCTTGCTCCTCTTAAACTTGAGTGGAGTGGGCTGATCTTACTTGTGAAGCCTTGAATCTCTCACTCTCTCTGTTTCTCTCTCTCTCAGGCTCTCTCTCTCTCTTTCTCTCTCTCTCTCTCTCTCTCTGCCCTTTTCAAACCGAGTGCCTCTCTGTGCTGCGGTGGTAATTAACAAAACTCGTTTGCCATGCAAATCAGCATCAACATGCGTGCGTACAGTAGAAAGGCCAATGGCTCCCAAGGCTTCATCGGTGACGGGTCGGTTGGACGGCCGGTTATACAACGGCTTGAAGCTTCTGCTCAGTGTAACTCTCTCAAGCAGGTGGCGGCGTTCACTAATGCTACTTTATGAGCCTTGCGTGAAGAGCGTTATGAAAGTGTGTGTGTGTGTGTGTGTGTGTGTGTATGTGTGTGTGTGTGTGAGAGAGAGAGAGAGAGACCTGCTTAATGAGATCATACATGTGGGGCTTTCTCTGTCTCACCACCTTTGTGGCAAAGTGTTAAGCACTCCCTTATTGAATCTGATGTTTGCTAATAAATCAGGCTGGAACAGGGAGATGGAGAGAGACCCATAGGGGGAGGAGGAGGAGGAGGAGGAGGAGGAGAGGAGGATGGGAGGCATATGGGGGAGGAGAGGTATGAATCACTCCGTCTTGCCTTCTTTTTTTCTTTTTTTTACCTAATTCCACAGTGGATTACTTGAATTGAGAAATTTGCATCTGCCTCAGTGCACTCACTCACTGTTAGCATTGATTAGGCCTGTTGCCTTCTCTTCTCTCTCTCTCTCGTATCCTCTCCCCCTCTATCACTCTCTCTCCCTCTCTTTCTCCACCTCCATCACCCTCTACCTCTCGCACTTTTAATGAGCATATTTCATTGCTGGAAAAAAAAAAACACTTCTGAAATTAGATCAAGCTGCCGTCCTGTGCTTGATCATCCGGTGGAATCCGTGCCGTTGGAAGTTCGGCTTCGCGTCTGAGCCGAAGCACAAAGAGCAGCGCTCCGAGCGCCCGAACGTCACGCAAAGCAAGGACGACTCATAACTATGTGACTGCATGCGAGACTGACTTTAAACTTGGAGAAATTGTCTTAAAAGCACCAATGCGAGTGAATTACTTTTGATAGAAAAAAAAGGCTACTTCTGAAAGTTCTGAGGCCATTCACAGCTGATTAGGGTTTATTAGGCTCTGCCAAGTGCTGTAAATGTAAATGTCAATGAAACTTTGAACCGCTTTCTCCTATAAGGAGCAGGCTGGGTGAGGTTGTCTTATAGGTACAAGCTGAAGACCTGTAACAGTGACATCTGTGTTTAAAAGAGAAGCTTTTTACAGCCTTCGCCTTTAAAGCACAGAGTCAACCACTGCTCAATGCACTGTGGTCGTCTGTAAAAAGTAGACAGAAGTATGCTGAAGGGTTGTTAGATGTTAGATTGTTTGTTTATACTAGAGTATATTATGTTTTAAACACGTTGTTTTTAAAAGCACTTTATATTGTGGAGCAAATAAGTAGGATATCTACCAATCGAAACCAGTGATACGTCTTCTAAATCCACAGCATAAATGATCAAGCACCTACAAACCAGTGATTCTCAAACTGGAAGTCCCGACCATAACCTGTAGACCCTCGCTGTTGTCTATAAAAATAGACAAAATGTGTTTAATTGTTGACAGGCAGAATCAATGTTTTGATAGGTTGTTTAGGGTAGGTTTAGGGTTGTTAGGCAGAATCAGAAATCAAATTCAAGTTGTTCCCTTTGTTTGTTTGTCCAGTATACATTATTTGAATCATAAATATATTTGCTTCTTTATTTAAATTTTTGAATGGAAAAAAAGTAATCTAAGTGGTTTCTGGTTACTAAATCCTGTATACTTGTGTATCACATAAGATCCATATCTGGATTGTCATGCATCATGACATCATACTACATCATACACTGGCTTATCATGCACCAGGCCAATCCAGATGTGTATACTACATCATACACAGGTGAACACATGTGGATTACGCTAATCTAGAAGTGTACACCTGTGTATCATATAGCCTAGGTATACACATATAGTAGTCAAGTAGTCAAGTATGTTTTTGTTGTCATCTCTACCAAATACACACAGTACATAGTAAGAACGAAACAACGTTCCTCCACGACCATGGTGCAACACAAGAGCAGAACAGAACCAAATGCAAACAGGACCGAAGACAAGAGCAACAATACAACTAAACGAGACAAGACAAGACAACGTTCAGTACAATTGACAATGGCTACATTGCGGATAAATGCAGTATTTTGACCTGTACTGTATTCTAGCCGCAGCGATGTGAAAAGATGCAGAACAGAGTTTACAGAGTTTACATGTGCAAAAAAATGCAGAACAGCAATAAATATGATTGTGCAATTTGCACATGAAGTGAAGTGAAAGTGACCCACTCACCATTTAACCCACTCACCTCATGTGAGACAGATCTGGAGTAACATGCATCTTGCTGATCCAGATGTGTATACCCATGTAGCATGTAGTAAAACATCTGTATGCATGATAATCCAGATGTGTCTCACATGTGTATATGTGTATACCGACATGATACACAGGTATACACATCTGGATTAGCATGACGCATGCTAATCCAGATGTGTATCCTGTGTGCGTAACAGGTATATACACTTTTACTACTCAGCTGCATTGGCCTCGGAGCTCCAGTGCAAAATTAAATAAGCAAACTTTAGACAGTATGTCTCGGCCCACTGACTACATTTAAAGTGAAGTGAAAACGTGGATGAACTGTATTTTCTCCTGTACTGTTCCTTTAAGGCGTATAAGCAGGCTGAGTGTGGATTCTCAGCACCTCGCAGGAAATGAGAAGATAATTGCTGTGTTGTGACTGAGAGCCAGATTACTGCTGATGAGGTGCACAGCTTTAGTTCAGGCATTTTTAATGAGTTTTGTGCTGGAAGTTTGGCTGCAAGAAGGTACAGTAACAACGCAGATCACCGAGTGGAACAAACCAGTAGATCTGAAAAGCCCACAGTATGAGATTACCACTCCTGTTCTGCTATGACTCACCTGTTGGAGGAATATTCTCTCAGAGGAGCAGCTTTTTTTTCAGGTGCTGTTATTTAAAGAGCCGTTGAACTGATAAATATTCTATTATTCGGCTACGGCGCAGATGGGAGATCATTATTGCCCTCATAGAGGAATTTAGATTACAGTGTAATTTAGAAGATGCTGTTTACTTTTTTTCCCCCCCTGTTTGACAGATTATACATTTTTAAACACCTAATCAACTTTTTTATTTCAGCCTTTGCTTTTAATTCAGGTAAGGCTCGTTTTTTTTTTTTTTTTTTGTCCATCAAACAAAAAATCCAATTAAGAAACCCGGTCTGGTCCGTCTTTGAATCGTCTTTGAACTTTTAACTTGTGTCCAGGAAGGTCTCAAACCTTCAGAAATCGCCCAACAGTGATAACAAAGTAATTTGATCTGTAGAAGGTGCAGATTCTGAGCTTTTGCTTTATATTGTTTGTGTGTGGGAGATATTATTAAGACATGAATGGCAATAAAAATCAGTGTTATTTATGTATTTGATACAGCATGTAAAATTAATGGGCGTAACAATATATTCTGCACAATTCACTATACGAAGCTCGTTTGAATTTCACTATAAATGGATAATTGGAGACTGTCCATGTTGTCCCATGCTCTTGTAATGAGAATAGAATTGGAAGACAGGCAGAGTGCGTGTATGACACAAGTCATCCAATTAAACAGCCTATTTTGGTTACTGTGCCTTTAAGGCTGATATATGTAAATGAACTCTCCTTCGATTGGCTGTCCTGTTTTGGGCCTCATTCAAAAGGCAGTCCAGGCTGAAACACTCCATGTAACTGAAGCAGGAATTGGGTGGAAAAAGAGATCATTTTATTCACAAAAAGGCTGAAATACATTAATACATAATTAAGTCAAAACATAAAACACATAAGGAAACTAAAGGAAGCAAAGAGGGGTTGGTGGCTTAACTACTTAATGGACAGTGAAGCCTAGTTCAGGCAGGGGGGGTGGAGGCCTAGCGGGTAGGATAATTGCCTCTGGAGGTCATGGGTTCGAATCCTACCCTCAGCGTACCAACACTGGGTTCCTGAGCAAGACCCTTAACCCCAAGCTGCTCCAGGGAGACTGCCCCCTGTAGTTAGGGAATGGAAGTCGTAAAAGCGTCTGCTAAATGCCGTGAATTAAATGAAATGCAATGATAAATGAAAAGCTAAAAAATGTCCAAGACATATACAGGGAGGTATGGATGTATCTATGTCCAGAGGAAACATAAAAAGGGCGTCAGGAGTGGAGGTAGGTTCTCAGAGGGGCTGAGAAGATGAGAGAGCCAGTTGTGACAGTGACTGACTTTTGTGTATCGTGTCTCATTCAAAAACAGCCCGAGCTAAAACACTGATAGCCCTATTATGGATGGGCGGGGCTAAACTGCTGTTGGCCGAATAGGTGGATGTGTTGATCTTGTGACATCACAGAAACTATGAATTTGACTCCCTGTCCCTTTATGGACTGTTTGATCTGGGGAATAAAAGGAACAGTTTGGAACACTGTTCGCGTACTACATTAGACAGTTTTTTTTAATTTAAAAAATGCTGCAATGGGAGAAAAGTTGTTGGGGCAATTTTTTATTGCAGGATTTTTAAGTTCTGTAGCTGTTCTGTATATGTTGTCAATCTAGTTGGGCGGTGAGGCAGTACAGTATGAAGGGAGTACCTGAACATTCTTTCATAAGATCAGCTTTTCCAGGTCCTGTCATTTAAAGAGCCGGTGAATATTCGTGGTTTGCTCTCCTGGCCGGGCTGCACGTCTGTAGAGGACTGTACTTTGTCAGTATGCTGCAGGATAGACACATTTTATCAGAAATGTTTTCATGTAACAGCCAGCGATGTGGCCCTTTGATGTAGCCTGAAGCCATGGGTTTCCTTAGACCAGACAGTTCATAAACATCCGCATTAAATCTCAGGCTTTACAACCTGATTGCTATTTTCAAACAGACACAGTTTGAGAAGTTACTTTGAGTTGCGCAAGCACTCCCCTCCGGCTTATATGGACGGCCAGGGCTGCCAAACAGCAGTCTCCGATATGTGTGTGTGTGTGTGTGTGTGTGTGTGCAACTGTTTGGGCATACAAACCTGTGTGTGTGTTTGTGTGTGTGTGTGTGTTTGTGTGTGTGTGTGTGTGTGTGTATGCAACTGTTTGGGCATACAAACCTGTGTGTGTGTGTATGTGTGTATGTGTGTGCGCGCATGTGTGTGTGCAACTGTTTGGGTACACAAACCTGTGTGTGTGTGTGTGTGTGTGTGTGTGTGTGTGTGAGTGTGTGCATGTGTGTATATATATGTAAAGTCCTGTAAAGTGCTGTGCAAACAGTTTAAAATCATTTATCTGCACAGTGTCCAGCAAATAAACAAGTTATCATAAGAATCAATGCAAACAAACAAGACAACATGAATATCAAGATTTGCTTTGTTTGCAAAAACTACTTGAAGTTTTGTGAGCTGGTTAGAAGAACACAGGTTCAGTTCCAGATTTCACCTCCAGCTTTTGCTTGGATTTGTGAAACTCCTCCAGCACCAGCAGAAGTATCGACTGAGCTGAACCAGGTATTTGAGGTATTTGATGAGAACTACAGTGCGATACTGGGCTTCCATGACTAGAGGTCTGGGAATGATTAAGCAAACACATAGACATACATAAAATCACTATTTACTGTATTATATAATGTATTATATATTGTATTATATAATTTGTATACATTCTAATATTAGCTTTTAAAAGCATATTAGCTTTTAAAAGCATATTAGCTTTTAAAATCATACTACTACAGGTTTTAAATATAATTTTCTCGGTTGTCTAAGGTTTTGCATGGTCCTAAGAACACATGAACACTTTTCAGCCAATCAGACTGTGAAGTTGGAAGTAATTGTCATAAATGTACATGATGTTACACGATTCAAAATACTGTATAACAATTAACAGTGTAATAATATCAGCAAGTCCTGGTCTGACATTACTGACTGTGTGTGTATGTGTGTGTGTGTATGTGTACGCAACAATATTAATCTGGAGCTTTTTCCCCCCTACTAATGACCATTCAGGTCAAAGAAATGTCAGCACACACACACACACACACACACACACACACACACACAACTGAAGTAGCCCAAAGCACCTGATCCCCTCTCCCCAGTCCATCCATTATAATGAGCCATTCAACCTGTGGCTCTTTCAGCTCGGCAGCGTGATGATGAATTTATATGGGTGTTTAAAAGTGACGGGGACGGCCCTGTATCAGTGCTGCATAATTGATTTATTAAGGCTCAGTTCAACAAAGCTGGGATGGGAAACGGACACACAGTCACCAGCAGGACCTGAATGGCCGTCTGGAGAGCTGTAAACCCAGACGTTTACCGGTCCGTGTCTGACGCCGGTCTGTTTGCATCCTAATGATATGTATAGAGGGGGCGCGCCTTCTGGCATCTCTGAGTTATTAGTTGGTACACTGTTGGTTTTTGACCAAGTCCACTAGTGTCAGGCGTTCCATCACTCACTGGGCTGCTCCATTTTGTACCTTACGCACTTGCTTGTTATTTTCCACCACACACACACACACACACACACACACACACACATATTCTTCTCACGCCTAGAAAAATACAGACTGTCACACATATACACATACACTTGCTTTATACAGTGTAGGTTTATATATATGCTGGGCAATGATTCAAATTTTTAATCACATTCTTATACGCAACATTCAATAATGAATTCAAAAGTAGTGTATTGCGCGCTTTTATTTACTGCTTTAATGTACATATAGCCATGTAAGTACGGTTATATGTACTAAGTGCAATAACATTTGGTTTGCAAACACTTTAAACAAATAATTAGCTTTTTAACGGCAGTGTTCGCTTTAACACAGTTACACAGCTGCAGTTCAAATATTTCTTGTAAATCTCAACTTAAACATTAATGTAATCCAATCAGATATAAAACCAAAGCTTTTTGCCTCTGCAGGGCATTCACATTTAATCTAGTCTGTTATAGAAAAACAAGGGAACCTCAGAGTCCAGAGTATGGACGCGGAACCATTATAGCCGGAAGCTCCCCACCCACCCACCCAGCCCCCAAAAACACAGCCAAGACATTCTCATCATTATCAGTGTTATCAATTGACTGTATAAACTGAATAACCTTCAAGGTAGTGTTTTTCAACAAGGCAGCATGGGTCAATACACTGCTTATAAGTAAATATTTTAAATGAAATATATTTTTCTCTGAACATGCATATTATTTGTCTATTTCTCATCATTATCAATGTTATAATCTGACTATAAACTGTATAAACTTAAAGGGAGCATTTTTCAACAAGGCAGCATAAATCATCAGAACCCCAGCGCCCATGTTCCAGAGCCACGATCGGAACAGTAAATTCTGAGCAACAGCAAGTTAACATTTATAAATCTGTTTTCTTATATATAAGAAAAAATATATATATAAACAGTGGGCTGTACAACACACACACACACACACACACACACATATATATATATATATAGATATGTATATATGTGTGTGTGTGTGTGTGTGTGTGTCTCTGTGTGTCTGTGTGTCTGTGTGTGTGGTATTTTCAGATGCCTAGTAACAGGACACATTGAATAATACACAGTTATATTTCAGTAACATTGCACCAGAGGTATTGCACATGACTTCAGTATTGCACAAAAAATATTGCATATGAAAGAACCATTGCATTTATTTGCTTCTTTGCTTGTGTGTGTGTGTGTGTGTGTGTGTGTGTGTGTGTGTCTGTGGTCCCTATAATAAGTCCCTAAAGCCTTTACATATGTACAGTCATGTGTAAATTCCATATGCCCTATTTATGGACATACACTGCATGTACAAAAGTTTGTTTCTTCAGAAATCAGGTGTATTAATAGGGACTTTGGCTCTTCTTTGCTGCAGTAGCAGCGTCTACTCTTCTAAGAAGGCTTCACGAGCTGTTAAAACATTGCCCTGAGAATTTGATTGCATTCAGCCACAGGAGCATGTCAGGTCAGGTACTGATGTTGGATGATTAGTTCTGGATCACAAATGCCATTCATCCTAAAGGCTCCATCACTCCCACTGCTGTACAGCCCACTGTTTGGCATTGATCATGGTGACCTTAGGGTCGTGTGTGGCAGCTTCGGAGCACGCAATGTTAAAGGAAGAGCATATCAATATAATGTTAATAAAATAATTAAAAATCACCACAGCTTTCAGAATCTCAACTCAGAGAATCTGAGAAACCATGCTTCCAAGCACTGGGTTCATCAGTTCAGTATCTATATGCATATGCTGACTGGAACTCCTCTTATTTATCTGTCCATCCATCCATCCATCCATCCATCCATTTATCTATTCATTCATTTGTATTGACTCACACGTTGCAGTAAACGTCCCGTGATTTGTGGTTTTGCATGTCAGAAAAAAATGGCAGTTTCTTAAAACCTACCAGATTTGTGAGGCTTTATTTCCACTCCACTGACAAGTGAGCTGATTAGTTGACCAATTAAATAGCTGACACACACACACACACATACACACACACACACACACACACACACACACACACACATGTACACACTGAGAACCAAACACCCACACACACTCACACACACATTCCCTCACCTGACCTCTCTCTCTCTCTCTCTCTCTACATTAGCAGTGATGCCGGGGCGAGTAATAGACAGATAAATCATTGTTAAGAGATGCAGCAGAAGTCACCCTGTACTCTTCTCTTTCACCTGGTGGCACACTCCTGCACTGTGTGTGCGGTGCAGAGGTGAGGATAATGAGCTGTGGGAAAGCTTAATGAAGCCAGACCTGTTCTGCCGTTCCCTATTAGTCCAGAGCATGACAAGCCTTACAATGCAGCACGTGCTGCATGATGGGGACCGGGAGAGGGGCTGCTGCTTGTGCGTGGGTTTCTGTGTATGAGAGAGAGAGAGAGAGAGAGAGAGAGAGAGAGAGAGAGAGAGAGAGAGAGAGAGAGAGAGAGTGTGTGTGTATGC
>JBBIGA010096369.1:0-11106 GCA_037576975.1 Alestes dentex | reverse complement strand
CAGACGTGGACTACTCGAGCACTGATGTACGTCGCTCTGGATAAGAGCGTCAGCTAAATGCCGTAAATGTAAATGTTGTAAAGTATACTGTTAGTCATAGGTAAGCATGTCTCTCACTATAATAGACGTGCCATGTTGAGGACTGATCAGTCTCAGACCATGGTTCCTTAGCAGCTACAAAAACATTCTGAATAGCATTAAATTTTCACACTGCAGTGGTTGTTGCTAGATGGTATGGTCTAGTGTTCTGGTTTACAAAAACAAATGTTTCAGTGCTATTAGGAATAGCTGCTTAAGCAGATAAATCAGATCTTTTTTTGTAAAGATGTTTTTGTAAAGACTTCATATACACTCTAGCCTTGGAAACTCCTTTATAAAATACGCACCAACATTCAAAAATATTTGCATACATCCTCAGCTTCCAGAAAAATAGCTGTCTGTGCTTTTGTTAGCACTGAAAGATTTTTAGATCATTAAAAAGCCCAAGCACCATCTAGTTTTCTGAAAACAAATACAAAAATGGGCACACCTCAAACATGGTTGTTACCAGGACATATTGTCACAACAAGAGAATACTTCAGGTTTTCCATGGAAACAAGTACCTGGACTTTCTGGACTATACAAATTTTAAAAATAATAGAATAAAAAAAAAAAATAAAAAAAAATAATAAAAAAAAAAAGACAGTACTTACCATTTACAGGTTCTTTCTCTGCAGTCTCCAGGTAGTTACACAGTTCACTGCAAGCAGGTGGGTGCTGGGGCACTGTTACAGGTAATTTGAGAATCAAAGGAAGAAAAATGAGAATGAGCTCTTTAGAGCTCTGTTATGCAATTGATGTTCAGTTTTCTTTGCTGCCTTCACAAGTAAAATTCTACTTTAGAATGTCTCATACAAAGACTAATTCACTCTGGAAAATATTTTGGGTACAGAAACACCTAAGGTTATTTTATACAATGTCCATGTTGTGCTAAATGTTCTTGTGTAGATACATTTAATAAGAGCGAAACCTGAAGTCATTGCTGAACCATTGTCCAAGTCAACAAAATCAAACAGGAGAGAATCAGTATTAAATGAGGTTTTAATATCCATCAACACACCTGCTTTTGCCTCACTCATGACAACAGGGGGCTGCCTCAGTTTTTGAGGAGTTTCCAACATTTCCCCTGAATTTTGTGCCAGTTCTCTCTGCTGTCGATCAAAGCTTGAGACATGAAGTTTTGCTGTTGAGTCTTTGGCCTCTGTTGGATTTTGCTGAGGAGTGGTTCCTTGGTTGAGAGGTTCTATGTCCATTTCCTTTGGTTCAGGCTGTTGTGTGTTTAGTGATGCTTTAGAAAGAAGTGAGGGTGTTGTACAGTCTGCTGAACCTCCTACAGCCACCTCAGGTATGAAGGCATTTGTGGTTTTCAGAGGCTCAGTGCATTTTGGTAAGAGGTCAGGTGGTTTTAAATTAACACTGGGTGTGGAAATTTCCATGGGTGTTGAATCAAGACTCATCTGTTCGGTGTCTGATGACACAGAGGTGCTTCTTTGTTCAGTCTCCTGTGAAGAATCTTCTTCGTTCAAGCTGGATACTGCTTAAAATGTATGCATAAGCAGAAGTCAGTAGTCCACATTTCACTGAAAAGTGTAGGGCAGGTGTGCCTCATGATTTAAGCTACAGAATCTACCTTGTTCGACAATCTACTTTTCAACATCCTACACACATCACACCTAAAATCACTGTGACTGGTTATTGGATATCAGGCTTTGGCAACAGTCATGAATGTACTGTGAGGAGTACAGTGATTTTGAAAGATGTTCAGTGGTTCCTGGTTGTAAATTATACTGTTAGTCACAGGCAAGCATGTCTCTCACCAAAATATCTGTGCCATGTTGGGGACTGATCAGTCCCAGACCATGGTTCCTTTCGTCTATAAAACATTTTAAACAGCGTAAAATTTCCACACTGTAGTGGTTGTTGCTAGACGGTATGGTCTAGTATTCTGGTTTAAAAATAAATGTTCCATTGCTATTAGGAGTAGCTGCTTAAGCAGATCAAGCAAATATCTGGGTTTTTTTTAAAGATGTTTTTGTAAAGACTTCATAGACACTCTAGCCTTGTAAATGCTCTCATAAAATATGCACAAACATTCAACCATATTTGCATACATCCACAGCTTAGGGACAAATAGAAACTGTGTGCTTTAGTTACCATTGAAAGATTTTTAGCATTAAAAAGCCCAAGTACCATCTAGTTTTGTGAAAACAAATACAAAAATGGGCACACCTCAAACATGGTTGTTACCAGGACACATTGTCACAACGAGAGAATACTTCAGGCATTCCATGGAAACAAGTACCTGGACTTTCTGGACTATACTAAATTAATAATAAAAAAAAAAATACAAAAAAAAAAAAAAATCACTACTTACCAGTTACAGGTTCTTCCATTGCAGTTTCCAGGTAGTTACACAGCTCATTGCAAGCAGGTGGGTGCTGGGGCACTATTACAGGTCATTTGAAAATCAAAGGAAGAAAAATGAGGATGAAGATAAAATGCAGACAGACAGATGAATGTACAGACTTGTAATTATTATCTGAGCAACTGCACCACTGACCCTATACTATCTTACAAAATTGATAATCAGTTTAATGACATTAAAATGGATTAGCCCATATAATGCTGTAATGAAACAGCTGCTTCAGAAAGGGGAAGGAGTGGTCATTGGTCTAAATGAGCCATGCTGAGCGTGAACAGTAGCTGACATGAGGAGGGGAACATTGCCACAATCAACATTATAGAGCCTAAAGTTAACGTAGTGGAAACACTCATTTCCTGCTGTTAATCCCAGGAAACAGGCACCCAAGCAGTAACGTTAAAGAATATTAGAAAAAGTTTGTTCTCAAAATGAATTTAACAGCAACATCTGTCTACTGTTCATGCTTCACATGCAATTGATGTTCAGTTTTCTTTGCTGCCTTCACAAGTAAAATTCTACTTTAGAATGTCTCATACAATGACTAATTCACTCTGGAAAATGTTTTGGGTACAGCAACACCTACGGTTATTTCACAAAATGTCCATATTGTGCCAAGTGCTTTTGTGTAGATACATTTAATAAGAGTGAAACCTGAGGTAATGGCTGAACCATTATCCAAATGGACACCCTAATAAAATCAAACAGGAGAGAATCAGTATTAAATGAGGTTTTAATATCCATCAACACACCTGCTTTTGCCTCACTCATGACAACAGGGGGCTGCCTCAGTTTTTGAGGAGTTTCCAACATTTCCCCTGAATTTTGTGCCAGTTCTCTCTGCTGTCGATCAAAGCTTGAGACATGAAGTTTTGCTGTTGAGTCTTTGGCCTCTGTTGGATTTTGCTGAGGAGTGGTTCCTTGGTTGAGAGGTTCTATGTCCATTTCCTTTGGTTCAGGCTGTTGTGTGTTTAGTGATGCTTTAGAAAGAAGTGAGGGTGTTGTACAGTCTGCTGAACCTCCTACAGCCACCTCAGGTATGAAGGCATTTGTGGTTTTCAGAGGCTCAGTGCATTTTGGTAAGAGGTCAGGTGGTTTTAAATTAACACTGGGTGTGGAAATTTCCATGGGTGTTGAATCAAGACTCATCTGTTCGGTGTCTGATGACACAGAGGTGCTTCTTTGTTCAGTCCGTTGTGAAGAATCTTTCTTGTTCAAGCTGGATACTGCTTAAAATGTATGCATAAGCAGAAGTCAGTAGTCCACATTTCACTGAAAAGTGTGGGGCAGGTGTGCCTCATGATTTGATCTACAGAATCTGCCCTGTTCTTGACAATCTACTTTGCAACATCCTACACACAACACACCTAAAATCACTGTGACTGGTTATTGGGTATCAGGCTGTGGCAACAGTTGGCATTGTTCTTTGACGTAAGCTATTAGACTGTCTTGTACAAGAAAAAAAGTGCAAATAGTTTCACACCTAATCTGGCTCCTGGAACAAGAGGTGGCTTTAGTTCTCCTTGTCCTTTTTGCCTAAAAAACAGCTGGAGAGTATCCAAAGCTGCAAAGCAGAAAAAGATTTGATTACTAGATTTTAATTGTAAATCAGCTTCTGTTAGGGTTCAGGTCCCTAAAAATTAAGACAATGCTTACTGACAGTTTGACAAAAACCAAATACCAAAAGCAAAAGCACCAAAAGCAAGAAACCCTGGGATTGAACAAGACTGAAAAAAGAGAAAATCAGTCTTTCCTGTGTGACACTAGATAGATGCCAAAGTGTAAATCAACAAAAACACTATGATGATTCAGAAACAAAAAGCTGTGAAAAGATAGTGTTCAATGTTAAGAGAATGCCAAGGACTTCTTGGGCCCTCTAAGATGTTAGCTATGAGAATGACTGAGAAAAAGGCAAGTCTAGAACTCGAAAACAAGTTCAAGGCTCAGATTAGATCAGATACTCAAGCATGAAGACGTTCAGCCCATTATATAGTTCATCAACTCAGGATAGAGACCAAAGAATAGTTCATTAACTTTCATTTGTGAAGAAACCACTTACCAGCCTTAAAATGTTTTGAGTCAAGTTCATAAAACTTCCCAAAGTCCAGTTCCACTTCCTAAAGACAAAGACAGGATTCACATGAAATACTCCCAGTACTGCCTTTTTGCCACAACATGGTCTTCGAACAACTGTCTTTGAACAAAGAGCTAAATCTCATATGAATTTTCTATACAGTGCTAATATACATCAAGTCTGAACTTGGTCCTAGTCATGTGGTCAATCCCCAAGTCTTAAACTTCACTGATATAACATGCTCATTTGTATAACATCATCATAATCACAAAAACCCCACGACCACCTACCTAGAACAACAGTGAGACATTGTAGACAAAACTTGATTCAAACAGACTTGCAAGTTAGTTAACACATACTTTTTACAATTTTTTCCTGCTCAGGTTTAATCAGTAATGCAGTCTTCACCACTGTTTGATCCACATCCTACATTTGTTCCATGTGTGTCTTTGTCTTGGATTTCAGGAATGGGAAATTTTCACTCCAAACTGTTAGGGCCAGGTTTAGGAGCAGGTTTTGTGAAAGATAAGGTAGGGTTAGGGGCAGTGCAAACAACATTGCCCTACAAAGCCAATGTGCAGTAACTACATATTTGGTCAAAATTGACTTTAAACTACAAATGGGGTCTAGGACATCTCCTTTGTCTTGTGAGAAAATATCCTGGTTCAAAGTTGTCCTGTTTCAGAGAAATGATAGTGTCAAAACTGTAGTAACTATAAAATCCATACGAATACTAAAACTTTAAAGCCATTTTTCTCAGTTTCAGCTTTGGCGTAGTTACTGCACTTTGGCTTTGTAGGGCAGAACAGATTATCTATTCTTCAGACAATCTGTGCACTCAGAGCAAATTCTAAGGACTTTATAAAATTACTTTAATTAAGTTACTTATTCTTTAATCACAATCCTCAGATGTGAAAATAATTTGACGTATTCTGCCACCATCCTTAAGTGCCGCTCCAAGCAACTGCCTAGTTGTGGGCTAGGTGCTGTACTCCTGCAGAGTGACCAGGCTTCTCATCTTGGTCATTAACAGACACTGAAATGTGTTGTACACAGAGACAGAAATACACCTTCACACACCTGCACCACCATACATTTGTGGTAAGCATGTCAAAATGACCACAATGACCACAAACCCCCTAGAGGACATTTTTAGAAAAACACTGCTGTCAATGTCTATATGCATTCAGTGCCCTGCTCAGAACCTATCCCTGATACATTTCAAGAAATGAGTTAACTCCCCCTTTCATTATTTTTTTCCTAGACATACTTTGGGAAATACCAACTTTTTTCCCCACAAGTGTTTCCTGTGACAGACAGCAGGCAGCAGCACTACATGGTCAAACACGTTTCAGCAATGACGTCAGCGTCAGTCAGCAATTCTATAAGAAATGTGATTCTTCTAGGTTCTGTCGTGGAAAACTGGAGCAAGAGTCCAAGTCTGAAACTTTGTCTAGGTCAAAAAAAATCAAAGCAGTTGGGGAAAATGCAGCTTGCTGTTTTATTGAAGAATGAAACAGCCTCATGGTCCGTGGAGGATCCTCTCCTCAGCTGAACCCGTGCTGGGTATTTTATGGGCATAGGAAAGCATTGATCCTTCCCACCTTTGTAGGGGTAAATTTTGGAGTTCGGAGAAGTGAGGCCAAGCTTCTGAGTTCAGAAATTTGCGGCATTTATTGAACAAGATTCAATCTCCACCGGGCACCTCGGCAGAGAGCCCCGGCCGAAGTCAGCATACCTTTTTTATAATCTCCAATCCTCCCCCCACTCACATGTCCTCCCCCATGCCATTGGCACAGCCCACACCTTCACATCTGGTTTTCGTTTGGGGCCCTCCTTACTTTTAGTAAATTTCGTGCTGCCTATGGAATTTCCTCCGCCTAACTTCCACACAGACATATGGTTAACAAAGAAATATTAAGAGAGAATCAAAAATCCCCTTCTACACCTTACAATAAGTTGCAATTACATCAGTATTTTCCCTTCTCCCTGTTCCAAGGACACCTGTGGCAGACTTTTACACACACACGATGTTTCGATGCTTATTCCCCCAGTGTAGATAGATGGATCTCTGACCAGCACTGTAATTAGCTGCAGGACCAGATGGCTGCTGCCTACGCTGGATTACTCCACATCCCTTCTCCCCCCTCCCTGTTGCAAGTTGTCTAAATCATGTGTTCATGCGCTTTGTGCTGAGGTTTGACAAAACTGACATTTGTGTTCATACCTGCAAAGTACCATTAGGATGGAGTGCCTCTGCCTGCTGTGCCAAGTCTACAATCAGTGACTTCTGCTCTTCATCATCTTTGCTCAAGGAACCAGGATGGGCCACATTCTAATAATAAATTATTCTGATTAATGGATCACGCCATCACAGGCTCTTCATACACTAAAATATGTCTGAAGGTTTAGAATACTTACAAGGTAGTTGAACAAATGAGCAAAGCTCAAAACGTGGGCAATGGCATGCATATCAGAAAGATTCCTTTCACAAAGCAAGCAAAGGTAACCACATTTTGGATATGGCTGTGTTGTACTGTACTTCACCATGAACTGCAGACCTGGTTTTAGAGTGAGGTTTAGAATTAGCATTATAAATGCTATAATGTACCAAATTTCCATGATTTTTCACTACAATGTCAGTCTTATAATCTGAAATCCTACATGTTTGTTCTACCTCTAAAAGGCCATAAACATACCCTAAACACTTTTATCTCATGAGTCATGTACAGGCCATAGGATATTCTATACCGTAAATTTGGACTTTAAAGTAAAACAGACAGTTATAGATGTGGTGGAAAATCCACAAATCATTATTACATGATCACTCAGGCCAGTTGACGCAAGGCAATCTTTATTTCTGCAGAGAGAGTACACTGAGGCAGTCTCAGAGGTCTCTCAAAATCATAGCTCTTCGCAGAGAGCTTATCTACCTTAGACACGGAACTGAAAATGCGAGGTTGTGCAAATAACACAAGCCCTTAATGCTCATACATGCCTTAAGGCCATGACTTGATCCCACTCATCCTTATATGGCCGCCTATAGAATAACATGAGGAGCAGCTAATAACGCAAACCTTGATCCTTGCATGGCAGTCTATAAAATAACATGAGGAGCAGCTCACTTGTTGCAAAGCAAAATCACTTGTGTAAGGTTTAACTGGTCATTTATGTAAGCTTAGCCTATTGCAACGCAGGTTACTTGTGAGTTTAAAGCAAGTTTTCTCTAATGTAGATAAGCATTAGTACAGTTCACCTTAACTGTGCCATCATGCCCCATTGTTTGGTACCTCATTTCCATTAAGTTAAAGCACTTACCAAGTAGCGGAGACATCCTCTCACTACTTTTGGCATATGACTGCAGTGTCACTCGCTTTGTAACTATGGACACAGACAAAAACCAAGACATCTGAAGGGATTTTGAATATACAGACAGATTTATTGTGCTTTACTGATATCTATTTTTACCCCCCAAGCAAAACCAAATTTGCTTGTCATTATACAACTTTTCCCAATCTTGTTTGCTTAACATTTTGTTGCCAAAATTACTTAAATCTGTTCTTTCTGCTTTGTCCTTCTATATTACTTTGAGAAGTAATTTAGCATTCAAAAATTCAGTGAGGGATCATATTAAAGAAACCTACCTTCAAAACATTTGTTCAGCTTTGAATAGTGTTGCTCAAATGTTGCCATGACTAATGACATGGAGAGTGAGAGAGACAAAGACAAAATTAGCAGAAAATGGTAATTTTCTCCTTTAGATTGAACTCAGATTTCTCCTGCTTACTTTTCTCATAAGACAGACTTTCAAACTTCCGCCACAGCTGGTCTGGAATCTCGCACACCTAAAGAGAGGCAGTATGAATGCGCGTGTACGTAATTGTGTACAGAGCATCTTTGTATGCTTAAATACTTACCCGAAGCACCTTCTTCTCCTTTCCTTGCTTCATTTCTTCTTCTTGTGCAAACTCTGTGATCTTGTTCAAGTTCCGAGCACCAAGGAACACAAGATCTGGTTGTGTGTGCGCCTAAAAACAATTAAAATATAGTTGTACGGTTTTTTTGGGCTTAAAAATTGAGAAGTATAATTTGCCTTACTTCATTTAAAAAAAAAAAAAAAAAAAAAAAAATAGTTAAAGAACTCCCAAAAAAATTAAAGTAGTGCTGAGCAGAGGTGAGGTGGGTAGAGACAGACATTGAGATGCTGAGCTCACAGGCGTGGCACAAGTAGATTGGTGGGCCTGGATTCTGACCCACTCTGTTAACAAGCACTGTTATCAGCTGCAGACCTGGTAAACACGCACAAAACATGATCATAATGTAAGAATGTCTCTGATCAATTCAATGGCTTGAATATTACCTTGTATTATCTTGATTTCAAAGTATAGCACATTAAGCTATAAATAAGCATCTTCCTTTAATGAAGTAAAGTGGCGTCTTATAATATCATGGGAAGCTGAAGTGTAAGCCTAAGTCTAGAATCAAATAAAGTCAAAGAAGTGCAGCAAGCTGTTTATTTGAAGAATCTTAACAGTCGTGGTCCGGCGTGCGCAGCTCCAAAAAGCTCATCCAGCCAAGTGTATATATTAAATCAACTGATACCTCCTTAATTCGCAATGATCCTGCTTATTTGGTGGCTTTCCACCAATAAATACTCATTTTAACAAGATTTGTATATTTATCACCCTGCCTTTTTCCACCAAAAGTAATAAGCCTTAAGAATTATCATTTTGGTCAATGGTTTCCCATACCTATCATTTATCAATCTTCCACTAATATTACACAGATGGCCTCTTCCTAGTTTTTTTTTATATATATATATATATATATATATATTAAAAAAAAGGCACAGAGTTCCATAATTGTACAGATTCACCATGCCCATTAAATGGACAGGTCCAGAGGTTCTTAGATATGTAACATGTTAGGAGACGCTCCTGTAAATGTTATTCTTGCTTGTTGGAAGAATTGTTATTCTCCAAGTTTCACCACGCACGCACGCGCGTGCGTGCGTGTGGACAGCGCAACCTGGCATGGGATGTCTGGATGTTATGGAGTCCTCCTTATTTTGGTTTCTCATGCACTTGATTGATTACAGGCAACTCTTAAGACAAGTAACCATGCATGGTTTTCACTTACTCATAGCATACATAAAGCGAAGATAGACTAACGGACTTTGAACAACTCCTCTGTACGACTTTCGTCTGCTGTGTGACTTGTTCCCTTGCTGCAAGAATAAAACTACCTGTCAATTTTGACTCCTTCTCGCGGTGAGTTTCCTTCTAAAACAAGAGTCCTTTGGAATTTTTCAGACATGCTTTTAAACATTTTGTGAACCTCCATGACCTCCAGTGGCATTTCAAAGAATGCTCTTATTGCTAGGCACTTTCTGATCATGTGTGTAATGTGGGAAGCTTCAGTGGTGTGCAGTTTACAGCCCTGCCTTGCCAAACCCCTGTTCCCAAAGGGATGCTGGCTTGTATCCTTTAGGCCACAATGCAGTTTGAGGTTACATATGTAAGAACGACACATTATGTGCACAAGAAAAGTAGGTTATGTGCACAAGATAGATGTGAGTGCATTAGGTTCAATCTAAGTGGATCGAGAGCGCATACCTAAGTGCATTGAGGGGGCATGGAAATGAACAGGATTTTTACCATAAAAGTCACACGTAAACAGCACAGAGTGAACAATGTGAAATTCTTTTTCTGCATTTAACTCATTCACCAAGTGAAGCAGGGGACTCCCATCAATGAGAGGTATTCATGCATGATATTCAAACACTGGCTGTAATTCTTTCATGAACAATGTTTTGTCTTGTACATTATCTCACCTATTACTGGGGGCGGTGACTTCTTCTTGTGGCGAGTCCATAGATATGTATACAATTTAATCTCAGGGATGAGTCCTATCCAGAGACACCAAAAAAACAGGACTTTATTTATTTATTTATTGTTTTTAAACAGACCCACATGTGAGAAGTTACAAGCGGTTGAGTTCAATTCATTTGTGAAGCACTTATTCAATAGAATTTGTATTGTAGAGTGCACCTTTCATGTTACTGAATTAAATACATACCATTGTACAAGCCTACAGAGAAAGACAGATACAGGAGAGTCAGAGATAGGGTGGAAGAAAGCACAATCTCAAGCACGACTAAACCAAACTATCTACTTCCTATTTCACACCATCTCTGCGGTCAAAATCTTTCAGGTCCTTGCATGCCCAAATTAACCTCTCATTTCTTTTTTTTTTAACAATTACTACATTAATGCTTTGTAAACAAATCAAATCTACTACTGCCTCCTAAACATCAGACATCAGAAAGGTATGAGGAACAGTTGGGGATGACAAATAAGCAAAATGAATAAATGATTGAGCCCATCAGCTAGTACTTGATACAATTTCAAATTAAAAATAACTTTGGTAAATCGAAATAAACTAAATTCACCATATAAAAAAAAAAAAACAAAACAAAAACACAAGTTCCTTAAGTTTCAGTGTGACACAAAAGTGACATTAATAGATACACATTACCTGATCCAAGCAGCTCACAGAGTTTCTGGGGGTTGGG
>JBBIGA010096348.1:0-11107 GCA_037576975.1 Alestes dentex | reverse complement strand
CCCCTCTTCCTCTTATTGGGTTGCTAAGCACCGCACCCAAACATAAACAACCCAACACGAGGACGAGGGGCCTTGGCGGACGAAGCCCCGACGTCACATCTTTTTTCGTGGCAATATATCATTTTTCATGCATTTTAGTGCTAAATTACAAAGAAAAATATAATTTAGTAATTTTGTAACATAAATGTTAATGTAAATTCAGCTACATTTCCGTATAAAAATAACAATAAATGTTTTGGTACTGTGGAGAGAAACACAAAGAAAATGCGTTTTGGGATGGTGAAATACTGCTGTACTCAAGAGGCGGGACGTTTGAAAGTAGCCAATTCGAGAACGTTATTTATTTCTCCTTGCTGCCCTTTGATGTAGCTGCAGTCCAGGATTTCCCCCATGGGGCATTTCGAGTGTTCTCCATTTTCCGTTTTGTTCTTCTTACATTCTAGCACTGCAGGGGTTCACTGTAAACTGTACAGTACAAATACCTGTTTACCTTTACATTTTCGTTAAGGGTAATGTCTTAAGATGAGTTTAAAATGAAATTAAAGTGTTTTGGGAGCATATTTGGGGGGATATTTTTTTTCACCACATCACAACATTGCGTTTTTTTCACTATATGCGGGTGCTCTTGGAACGTAACCCCTGTGATAAGCGGAGGTTTACTGTATATGTATATATAACAAAACTGGTAACTGCTTAGAAAAACGTAAAGGTAACAACATTTTATTCCACCTAATTTTGGATCATTTCTATTGGTCCATTCATCATAAAAGGCACCAGGTATTTTAAAACTGGTCTATAAAAGTAAGAGGGTTATGAGGTTTGGAAATGACAGCGGAAAAAAAAAATGTGTGTGTGCGTGTGTATATAATATATATATGATGTGCCAGTGCATTAAATTATCATTTCCTCACTGAACAGAGAGAGAGAGAGACAATTCCACATCAAACCAAAAATAACATCAAAAAGCCCATATCTGAGAGCTGACTCTGATCCTGTTCCCTCGCAGCACTTGAAAAGAATGAAAGCTCCTATCGTTTTTTTTTTCTCTTCTCTCCTTATTGCTTCCTTTTTTAGACTCCCACTGCCACAATGTCGTATATGCACCATTTAACTTGCTGATGTACTTATATCTCTTGGCAGGGCACATTTTGCTCTGTCCCGACTCTCAACAAATCTGAACCTGGTAATGAAGGCTCCAGAACACTTAATTACCTGATTTATGCTGCGAACTGACTCCGACGAAAACCTGAACTGTCTGAGGACCAGTGATCGCACACTGACACTTTATCAGATACACCTGTCTTGTGCCTACACCTGTTGTCCATTTGATTAGAAACACACACACACACCAGTCAGCCACAACATTAAAACCACTGACGGTTGAAGTGAATGGCATTGGTCATCTCATTATAATGGCACCTGTAAAGAGGTGAGATATCTTGGTCCACAAATGAACAGTCTGTTCCTGATGCTAAGGTGTTGGAAACTGGAAAAATGGGTCAGAGCCTGTCCAAAATGACAGGTCTTGTGGGGTGTTCCCAATATGCAGTGGTTAGTAACTATCAAAAGTGATCCAAGGAAGAATTGGTGAATCAGTGACAATGTCTTGGGCACCCAAGGGTCACTATTGTTTGGGGCCAGCCCATGTAGTCTGATCCCACAGACATACACACAGTGCATTAATGCTTCCTGTGCGATGGCTGCGGAGGGGCAAATCATTCATAGTGCACAATGTCCACTGTTGAAAGTGCCTATACATGGACCATGGAGAAATGGAAGGTAGTCTAGAAGGTGAACCAGCAACAGGATCATGGACGGCCCAGTCCATTTGGTCCGATCCCACTGAACAGCTACTGTACCACAAGTTGCTGAAGATGTTCATGCTGGCTATAACAGAAAGATGTCAGAACACAGTGCATCACAGCTTGCTGCATAGCTGCAGACCAGTCACAGTGCCCATACTAACACCTGTCTACAATGGGCACATGAGCATCAGAACATGGAGCACTGCGGGGAAAAAGACATACCGAGGCAGTGTGGTGCTCTGGGCAATGTTCTGCTGAGAACGTTGTTTTGCTCTGCTGAGGGTCTTGGCATTCAAGTGAAGGTTACCCTTCATTGCGACAATATCCCCTAATGGCAGCGAAGTCTTTCAGCAGAATACTGCATCCTGTCACACTGCACAAATTGCTCAGAAATGGTTTGAGGAACATGACAAAGAGTTCAAGGTGTTGAATTGGCCTCCAGATTCTCTAGAGCTCAATCTGACTAAGCATCTGTGGGGTGTGCTGGACAAACTAGTCTGATCCACGAAGACAATATCTTGAAATGTACAGGACTTGCTAGGATATGCTCCTGATGTTACGGTTCAGAAAGCTTGTGATGTACATTCTTTAACAGATCAGACCCGCTTTGATGGCACATTGAGGAACTGCACAATGTTAGGCAGGTGGTTTGAACTGTATGGCTGTTTGTTGTAGATGTACCTTCAGTTTAGAGTGACTAACCGCAACTTACAATTTATCGGACACCTCGACCCTATCCATCAACGGAAAGGGACCACCATAGTACCAGGTGTTATTTGAGTAGAGGAACATTCTCAGCACAGTGCTGAGCAAGAGAAAGACTAATGCACTGATCAGGGGAGCAGGTAAGAAGGTTCTTGTGAAATTGCCAGTAAGTGTTCAATGTTTTAAACTCGAGTAATGCTGCTGTGCATCGGTGTAACTAAAAAAATTCAAGGTGAGTGTATCAGTAACTGACTGCAGTGTGTTGACTGCAGGTAAATGGGACGACCCTGGTTGGTGAGACCCACAAGGAAGTTCTGGGATTCCTGAAGGAACTTCCCTTGGATGTGACCGTGGTATGTTGTCGCCTGATCCCACCCACACCAGACGAAGACGATGAAGACGACGTTCAGTTTAGCTTGAAGGAACTCATCGCAGAGTTTTCAGAGAAGGTACAGTGTGTGTTTTGTGACTTTATAATCGTTTAAATGTATGTTATATTTGATATTATACATTCTGTTTATTCTTTTTGATTCATAGTTCTCCATCTCAGCAAAGGCAATAATACATTTAGCACCTTTGCTACAAAACATAAAGTGGCCACTTATAGTCACGTGTGAACACGCCACTACACACACTGTGAAATTCTTTCTCTGCCTTTAACCCTTTCACCAAGAGAAGCAGGGGGCTGCCACCAACGAGGGGCACCCAGGGAACAGTGTGTGGGGATGGTACGTTGCTCAAGGGTACCTCAGTGATGACACTAGCAGTGTTGGGATTCGAACCTACAACCTTCTGATTGCCAGGGCAACGCCCTAACCACTAGGCCTCCAGCTGCCCCCAGGGTATAAAACCCAGTTTTCCTTGCTTTTTTGAATAAAAGATTTCGACAAGTTACGCTAAATGACTAAAGGTGTGTGGATAATCCTTCTAATTATTGAATTTAGGTATTTCAGCCACACTACACTGCTAACACGTGAATAAAATCAAGCACACAGCCATCCATTCTGTATGGACATACCTTTACATTGGAATGGGTTGTACTAAAGAGCTCAATGACTTAAAACATGGGTCTGTCATAGTACATGACAGTACATGAAGTACATGAAATTTGTGCCTTGCTAGACCCACCCTGGTCAGCTTTAATTGCTTTTATTGTGAAGCAACAACCGCTAAGCCAAAAAGATCATGCAGACTTACCAAGCTGGGTCAGCTGAAGTATGTAGGGTGTAAAAATTGCATACAATTGGGGAATCTTTAACCTTAAATCATTCACCCCTGTAACTGAAAACACTGCTAGACATGTATAACTTAAGGCCATTCTCTGAAAACAATGTTAAAGCATTGTTCACTTTTGCTATATGGTACAGTGAGGAGAAACAAGTACTTAGACATTTTTGTTTTTATTTAATACACTTCCAGAGCATATATCTACTTTAAACTTACACATTGAATCAACTAAATACTTGTAAACATCATCAATCAACAGCAATCAACTTGAATTTCAATTTATAAGCACCATGTCTAAAAGTTGATATAAGAATAGAAGTGAACAACTGAAATGACAAAAACATGTTTCATACTTTGATCAAACAAACAAACTGAAAATAAATAAAAAATGTGTGCAAAATGTATTAAAACTAACAAAAAATGATGGATCAAGATACAACTACAGATACAAATATAGATAGCTACATTGTATTCCATTGTGTTTGCAGAGGCCACAGGTATTGAGACCTGCGGCCTCTGAAAAAAGCATCAAAGGTTTTTTTTGGCACCCACAGCGTTTTACTTGCCGTTAAGAAATGACTAGAAGTTTAATAGCACAACCAACTAATAAGAAAAATAGGAACTGACGAAGATGTGACTGATTTACCTCTAGCCCAAGCTGCAGTTGTGGGTCTGTACTGTGATGTATTGCGTGCGCTGAAACACCCACTAGATTTGTTATGTGTTTGATTTAATTTTTTAGGTCCATGACACCCAGCACTGGCTCTCTTTAGTCTGCCTCTATTTAATGACGTCAATCTATGTTAGAGTTTATATGCATATGTGTATGTATATATATTCATACTGAGTTTACACTGTATATACAGTCCCGAAAAAAAAATGAAAGATCACTGCAAATCATTTTGAAATCAGGATCTCTATGAGTATGATAAACATTCCATATCAGTGTCTGTTAAATTCCTACACAACCACCTCATCCTGCTTTATGAGGTACTGATTAGTGACCACCTGAATCACATCTTATTTAATGAGGAAAAGTAGAAAAACACTGCTGTAATCAACACTCTCCTCCCGCAATGTGACCAGTTGGTTGGAAAAACACTACTAGAAGTTCCTCAAAGGTAATTATTGCCATTTTGTTCAAGAGTGAACAAGAGATTTGTTTTCTCTTGTTCTTCAAGTTCTGCATCATTTTTCTCATTGTGATGTTTTGTCATTTCCTTTAATGACATTATGTTTTAAAGAACAATATTTTTATTTGGAAATGAGGAGAAACATTGTCTGTTCAAGCTGTTCAGTTCAATACTTGCACCTAGAAAAGATCAAACATGAGAAACGGAACATTTCTGCAGTGGTCTCTTATATAGAGGGTAGGGATGCAGCAAAATTGTGATTGTATGATGTTTAATACAGTAACATTTTACTTCTTCAGAACCTTGTATTTATGTTGCCTGTACTGTGCCGAGAAAGGGCTGTCAGTCGTGGCGCTGTAATGTGTGACCTATCGACAGAGGTTATTGATAGATTAGCCACCCCATCCATTATTATGACCAGCCATCAATGTGCGTATGTATGAAACACCGTTAAAGTTTATAAACATACCGATAAGTCTATACAGTTAATATATTGACACTAAACAGCAAGTCACAACCATGAGCACATTCACTTACAACACAGTTATCTGTCAAAGTTATTGAACAGGAAGGCATAAAGACATTTAGTCATTTCTGGCTGCGGGGAAGCAAATGTATTACCGCAGCTTTCCAAATGATCCAGACATCTGGAAAGAGTCACTGAAGCTTATTTTTAATGGCATCCCTGAGGATTTCAATTCGAACGCACTAGTTTGTTTCAAATGTAAGGCACAATAAAACGCTTCCATTCAGAATAGAGGTCTATTTACATTCCATCAGTCTTAAAGGCAAAGTAACAAAGTCAGGACAGTTCCATTGTAAGAGATATGGCGAGGATGGAATAAGGTCATGTAAAGATGATTGTATGATTTTGAAACAAAATAAAAAAGCTAGAAAATATAGAACATGGGACATTTGAAACTGAATAAAACATGAATAAACTTATGTACCTTTATCTACACTATATGGACAAAAATATTTGGACACACCAACCTTTTAATTATTGAATTCAGGTGGTCACTTACTTCCAGCAAAGGTCAATCTTTATGCTTCATCAGACCAAGACATATTGGACAACACCATGCTTCCAACCTTGAGGACACAGTTTGGGGAAAGAACCTTTTCAATTCCAGCCTGACTGTGTCTCAGCGCACAAAGCGAGCTCCATAAAGACGTGGCTGGAGGAGTTCAGTGTGGAAGAACTTGACCGGTCCACACCTGGTCCAGTCTGGTCTGGTCTTGACTGGTCCAACCCCATCCAACACCTTTGGGAGGAACTGGAACAGAGATTGTGAGCCAGACCTTCTCATCCAACATCAGTGTCTGACCTCATAAATGTTCTACAGAATGAATGGGCACAAATTCCCACAGAAACTCCAAAATCTCGTGGAACGCCTTTGAAGAAGAGTGGAAGCTGTTCTAGCTGTAAAGGGGGAACGACTCCATATTCAAGTTCATGTATTTGAATGGAGTGTGATGAAAGTCCCTGTTGGTGTAATGGTCAGGCGTCCCAATACTTTTGTTCATATAAGTGAATCAGTTCTGGAGACAATTAAAAGGACCGTAATGCAGACGGTTAAATGGCTAGTAGTAGTGTTATTGCATGTTTGATGAAAGTCCTTAGTGCCCTCTCACCATGACAGGCAGAGCAGAAGAACTGTGCCAGAGGACTGAGTAGAGGAGAGGACTGTGAGAAGATGGAGGTCCCTACTCTGTCCTATCAGGCCATGTGGCAGGACGAAATTCAAGTCTATGAGCTGCAGAAAGGAGAATCTGGCCTGGGCTTCAGCATACTGGACTACCAGGTGTGTTAGAGAGAGTCTGCCTCTCCTCTACCTGACGTCACACCATCATTTTGTACTATGAATCTGTAAAGCTTCATGCTAAGTGATGGAGGAAGAGGGAGGACCATCACCCACCCAGTCATAATAATTTGGACTCACGGTTGTTTTATTATTAGTGATCTAGAGAATCATTGGTACCACTTTACAGTAAGACTACCCTCATAAAAAGTTAACTAATTGATAATCAGGTTGTTCATTAGGTTTGTAGACATGTTATAAATCATTAGTCAGCAGTTATAACAGTTGTCGTACACTGAAGCAGGCCCACTATTCGGCAAGATCCGGTACTTTAATGGTAGTAGAAATGATAACGCACACCTGATGAAGTTCAGTTTAACATTCGTCCTGTGTAAGGAGCTAGCAACATCTGAGATCTCTCCAGATAGTGAGCCCACATCACTGTATGACAACTGTTATTAGAACGGCTTATTAATGATCTATAAACTGTCTACAACCTAACTAACAACCTGCTTATAAATCATTGATGAATGCTTTATAAGGATGGTCTTATTGATGAATTTTTAAAAACGAGCCAGCATGATTATCGGTTATGCTTTATATGGCGGTTTATCATTAAAGCCAGAAAACCATCACCCTTGCCTCACTCCTGTTCTATATCTCTTTCTCTTTCTCTCTCTCAGGACCCGGTGGACCCTAAAAAGACAGTGATAGTGATTCGCTCCCTGGTGCCGGGCGGTTTGGCTGAGAGAGATGGACGTTTGTTGCCAGGAGACCGGCTAATGTTTGTCAACGGGACTGATTTGAGCCACGCTAGCCTGGGTCACGCTGTTCACATTCTGAAGAGCACCAACTACGGCACTGTGCGCATCGGCGTGGCCAAACCGCTACCGGTAAATACCACCTTGAGTATGTGCTCGAAACTGTACGTCTCACTCTGTAAAACCCTTAGTACCCTTAAATAGTTGTATAAACTATTCAACTATTAACTATAAACTGTGACTCAAGAGGAGCTTCTATCCTCAGGCCGTTCGTCTCCTAAACCAGAACATGCCCCCCCCCCTCATAGCTTTACCTTAAGGGACTGATACAGCACTTCATATCATATCCATTGTCATATTTCATGTCTGTCATATTTCATAACTGTTTATTACACTATTTGTTACATCGCATGCTGCTATACTGAACATGCTGCTATACAGGTCCTTACTTCTGTTTACATTGCTGTGCTAATAAGGCACAATCCACTTTAATGTCCCACTTGCACATTGTACATCTGTGAATCTGCCAGATTGTTGCTTCACTTATCACTTAAAATACTCTACCTTAGCTTCCATATTCTGCCTTTAACTTGTGTTCCTTGTTTTGGTAGTTTTACTCTTATTTAGATTTGTTTTATATTGAAAATGTGTACATATTTTTAGTGTTGCACTGTCGTAAAAAAAAAAAAGAGCAGTTCAGGATACGTTTCACTGCATGTTGAACTTTTATAACTATGCATGTGGCAAAGAAAGAACCCTGAATCTTGAATCTTGAAATCTTGAACAAAAATCAGCTTTAGTATGAAATTAGCTTTTGTATGCCACACATTTGGATTCAAAAGTACGCATATACAGAAGCACGGAGCACATTCGGTATATACAGTATACAAGAGTTAGGCCAGCCCTAGTAAAATGACATGTTTTACTAATTTCATGAAAAATAGATATTATATGAATGACAACAAGTGTGGGTACAAGGTAGCTGTACCTAATGAAATTGCTTGTTGGTGTATATTACTACTCTAAAATATTTTATGAGGATAATAAATATTGAATGCTCTTTTTACTGCTTTAATTTCATTTACATGTTTATAGTTCTCGAAGTCTAAGCATTTATTTCTATGGCTCTGGCCATTGTTCTCTGGTCTTTGTTGTGAGCCAGTAACCCAGGCGCATATGGTCTCTGGTTACTGACACAGCTCAATAATTAATGCTGCTTGAATTCTAACACCGCCACCTCCCCCCCTAAATTCAACACGTGCGTATAGAAGTTTGCTGCACAAAATCTAGTGAGACTGTCCTGGAGGAAAGACATCACTCTACATTGCATTTTTTACATTGGATTTCTGACATATAGTCAGGTCTGCACTAAAGAAAGGGAATGTAACTTAGTTTTGTTGTCCAATAGGAGAATGACCCTCAGGACACAGGAACCTTTCTGACCAGCAACTGTCATTCTAGAGAAAGCAACCAACTCTCCACAGTACAGGTAAGATCTTGTTTTCTGTCCCTTAACTGTTACTTTAACTTGCAATGGAAATGTTCTCTGTTGTTGTCTTGTAACTTTTACATTTTACACCATCTGAAAGCACTTAAACTGTGTAAACATTTCATGAGGAACCTGGCCATTAAAAATGCTCCAAAATTACATTAATTAACATATACTAAAGCTAAGATCATTCGTCCTCTTCCTATGAGGTAACCATTCTGAGACATAAGGGTTTATTGGGTCAGTAGATGAGCAAATTAATTTTTTTTTTATTAGATTATAGTATTATTTCTACTGTAGGCCAAAATAAATGCTTTGCATTTGCTTCATGTCTGAGAGTTTCTGAAATCGTATGTAAAGATCCTCTGTTGAAAAACACTCTTTGTACATTTTAATACACAAATGCTGATAGTCCACTGCAAAAATGTTCAGTTTCTCAGGTTTTATCTTTTATAGCTGCGTGTATTGAACTGAACAGCTTTGCCTTCGTTTTTAAGAACTGCTGACAGTATTTCTCCTCATTTCAAAATAAAAATATTGTTCTTTAGAGCATCATTTTAAAGGAAATGACAAAACATCAGAATAAGAGAAATGATGGAGTGTTTACAGAACTTGAATAATTCAAAGAAAACAAATCTCTCGTTCACTCTTAAACAAAATGGCAATAATTACCTTTGACGAACTTCTAGTAGTGTTTTACCATCCAACTGGTCTCAAGAGGAGAGTGTTGATTACAACAGTGGTTTTATACTTTTCCTCATTAAATAAGATGTGATTCAGGTGATCACTAATCAGTCCCTCTGATCAGTCCCTCTGACGCCATTAAATAGAGGCAGACTAAAGAGAGCCAGTGCTGGGTGTCATGGGCCTAAAACATTTAATCAAATACATAACAAATGTAGAGGGTGTTTCAGCGCATGCAATACATCACAGTACAGACCCACATCTGCAGCTTGGGCTAGAGGTAAATCAGCCACAGAAATATCATTACATTTCATTTTCATTTTTTCCCTTTCAGTGCCTACTTATAATCTCTAATGCCTTAGAACAGGTTGTAGTTTGAGCGGTGGGTCTGGTGGGGCACAGTGGTGCATGTTATATACAAAGGGGGCAGTCTGAGAACTGCTGCTGATTCAAGTCTTGCATTCAGTCATAAACTCAACAAAACAAATCATTTGATGGATAGTGTTCAAACATTCACGTATGACTGGATTCCAAAGTCAGTGCATTTGGTATTAGTTTAATTACTGTACCATTTAATCCATGTTAACCCTTATATTAGAGATCTGTACTAGTTATCCTTGCCGTAGATTCATTTGGTCATTGCATTTTGTGGTATTGAATGTTGTTTACAACTAGTCAGTACACCGAAGAGAAAGTATTTTCTTTTTTTCCACTGACCTACTTCACCACAGTCACTCTAGACTCAAGGGCTTAATTGGCGGGATATTTGTTCACGGGATCCGTGTGGCAGCATCTCTTATTCACACACGTACAGGTTTAGGTTTACTAAAGACAGTGAGCTTGAGAGTGACATTTAAAAATAAATCCCGGGGGACTCCTGAGGAAAATATAGCTCCTCCTGTCATACAGGACAGTCTACTGCAGCAAATTTTAATTATCACTTTTTTTACAACGGACATCACAAAGCAGCATACAGGTCAGGAATTATTTCCCAAAAGCACATGTTGGAAACACTAGAGTAGAACCAAGACTCAAATAGAGTACCTATTCTGGGCATTCTGGAAAGCTACTGGCTATTTCAGACACACAGGGTATATGAGACATGAGAAGATGGAAAAAAAGTTCTTCATGAGCAATCTGCTGCAAATCTTTTCCCATCCCTCCTATGTGTAGGTGTTGCAAGGGCGTTGACTTGAACAGTCAACACAGTATGTGACATTACCATATTGGTATCGTAAGATAAGGTTGCAGTCCAAATAGTGAAAGCAAATACATTAAATGGTAAAAAGTATTGGGACGTCTGACCATTCCACCAACAGGGACTTTAATTACACTTCATTCAAATACATAGACTTTAATATGGAGTTGTTCCCCCTTTGCAGCTAGAACAGCTTCCACTCTTCTTGGAAGGCTTTCCACAAGATTTTCTGTGGGAATTTGTGTCCGTTCATTCTGTAGAGCGTTTATGAGGTCAGACACTGATGTTGGACGAGAAGGTCTG
>JBBIGA010096318.1:0-11108 GCA_037576975.1 Alestes dentex | reverse complement strand
TTATCAACACACAAAGCATTCATATTTGCCAAGTTAGGCTAAAATATGAGGCTACAGATGATGATAAACTAAGAGCCATTTGGGAGCCGAAAGAACCGGCTCTTCTTTGGGAGCCGTGCCACAAGAGCCGGCTCTCTGACAAGAGTCGAACTTCCCATCACTACTCTTTATTTCTGGCTTTTCAGCCTAACTCAGAGTCTCAGCAGTATCATTTGCAGTGCCCCCACAACCACGTGCCGGTATCACTGCCAACTCCCACCTTTGAGCCCTCGTCTCACCTGTCACCCCACTCCCGCTGCCAAAACACCAGAGGAGGGTGACAGACTAGAAGGGCTAAAATACACAAAATACCACACTTACACACACATTTTAACCCATATAACAGCTACACACTTCTACCCCCCCCCCCTCATTACTCACAAAAACACATAACTGGGCCAACGTGACATGCTGGCTCATTACGATGTTGTTGGTTTTTTTTCTTCTAATACTTGTATCTGTATTATTTTATATTATTTTTATATTACTTGTTTTAAATTCATACTCTTGTGTGATTCACTGTATTGGTTATTGGTGTGATTTTGGAAGAAATAACCCTATAGGAAATAATTGCTCTTCTTAAGTTTTACTTTTTTCATTAGTCTTTTTATAGCTGGAATTTGGCACCTCTTCTTTTCTTACAATTTTTGAAATATTGGTATGGTTCCAATGTCAAAATGTCTGTTAAAATTCAGCATAGTGTGCATGTATTTAGATTTTGGAGCAGTTGATCAAGGACAGAGTATTTAAAAGACATTTTTGTTTTTGAGTCACCTCTATAATGTATAGGAGGAAAGAGCTGACAGTCGGGTGTGGAGTGAGAGTCCCGACGTCACGCCAATGGTGGCCAAACAGGGACAAAATATGGAGAAACTAATCTATCTTGAAGATTCATAAACTGACTTCTAGACACTAAAGCTCAGGTCAGATATAAAAAAGACATGCATCAGCCCATGAATTCAGGCATTCAGGCATTCTTATCCATAAATGGCTTGGCATTGAGTTAACGACCCTTTGGTGGGTTCAACAGTAATGTGCCCAGCACTAAATTAAGAACAACAGGATAGGCCTTTGTTTAAATCAATGCTAGATTTTCATTTCTTTAACAAGAACTTATTTTGCTCACAAACAAATGTTTGGGTGTCTCCAAACACTGGTTTTATAATAACCACACATTATTTTATTTCTGTAAAGCACTGTAAAAGTTCTCAGTGACCTTGTGTGGATTAATTTGCTACACAAGTAAACTTGACTTATAAATAAATCATATTTTCATATAAAGATTCAGTTCATTAAAGCTTGGTTTAATCAATATATTCATTTAACTGTTTAATGGTTAAACTGATTCTGTCTGCAGTTAAACTGATTCTTCCTATATCTGGCTCTGCCAACATTATGCACAAGGCAAACCCAGTCCAGACTCTTCTCTTTCATGGTTCCCTGCTGGTGGAATGAGCCTGTCAAGAGCTGCAGAATCCTTTTCTGTCTTCAAAAGCCTCCTGAAGAATCAACTGTTCAGAAAGGATATCTTCTCTTAATCTTCTTGCACTACTCTTACAAAAAGGTTTAGCACTTAATACTTTCATCTGGTTCTGACACTGTCCTGACACTTGAATGTGTACTCATATTGTTAGTCGCTTCATAAAAACAGTTCATTCACTTTATTAGCACATACATTTATTTCAACCCACATTTTGTGCCTTTATCAGACACAGACAGTAAACTTTTTTTACAGTAAACACTTGTCACATCTGGGCCGCCTCGGTTACGCCCCCAGTGGCCTCCGTCACCAGAGTTCTAGTAAACAACTCCCATCAGAAATGACATCATGCTCTGAGCCCAGCGCAGGCAGCTCAGCTGTTTCAGTTAGTTCTCTCATCGCTCATCATCTGGTTTGCTAGGTACCAGGTAATGGGCTCACCTATCTTACGTGTGTGTCTAATTCTGTCTTGTTAACCTTTCACTGATTCTAGTCCGTGATTGAGACTCCTTGTGTGTGTTAACAGAAAAGCCGGCAGGCCGCTCCCATCAGCAACCCTTCGCTCACTCTTCTGTGAACTTCAGTTCTTGTCTAGCTCTGTTTCAGGAGTAACCACGGCCCTAGTCTCTTAACCATCTGCTCTCCTCAGCTTGCAGATCACGGACCAAGCCTGAGAGCTGAAGGCGAGGCTAAGGCTGCTACAGACCATCACAGTGGACGGTGGTTTTCCCCACAGACGTGACTGGTTGAGCTGAACCGTGAAACGTGGAGCTGAATCTTACTGGCCACCTTTGAGTGTGCCTGAATGTGGGGTTAAAGTTTGTGTTAAAAAATTAAACTGTGCTTACAGTGGGGTATTGAACCGGCACCTCTTCTTATTTTCCATGGTTCAGCTTCATTTTATCGCAGAAGTACAGAGGGGGTGATAGCAAACCGCTCTAGCCCGAAATACACAGCAGACAGTGTATAACAACAGTGTATACTAGCAGTGTATGGCAACATATAACAGCAGTGTTTCATAACAGTGTATACTGACAGTGTATAATGTAAGTGTATAACAGCAGGATATAGTGACTGTGTCACAGGCATGTATAATGACAGTGTATAACAGCAGTGTAGTTTTTACAGGTAATTAGGCACAACTCAAACTACAAAAAATTAAAGGATACAAAACCTCTAAGAATCTTATAACAAAAAAGTAGTTTTACAAGAGAAGAAAAAAAAAGTGTTTCAGCTCTCAAAAATAGTAATCCTGAGTCCATTTCCAAGGTCTGTTCATCAGGAAATTTTCACCCAGTAGAGCTTGTGATGAACACTGTTGATTGCTTGGTCAGCTGCCTGGTTCCTCTGCATAAACAGGTTGTGCAATAACTGGCGAAGTGCATGTTAGCTTTTGTTCCTGATGGGTCAACACATTCCATTCTGCACATCTACATGTGCACGTCGCCCAGCTTAAAGAGAGCTAGATATGTGCTGCTGTCTTTCTCAAACACAAAGAATCAGAATCAGACTTATTGATCCAGGAGGACATTGCTTATGTTATGGCTGCACAGACACACAAACACACAAATACAAAAACAATAAAACAAAAGTGAAAGTCAAAAGCTGTATTTGTATCAAGAGAATTGTAGCAGTTTTGCTGGAATCAATTAATTATTTCTCTCTCTATTTCTTATTTTGGTCTGTTGCCTTTTTATGTTATTACATAAACCTTCTCAGATCACACAGAGAGGAACCACCAGAACCCTCTCAGATCACGCAGAGGAACCACCAGAACCTTCTCAGATCACACAGAGAGGAAACACCCGAACCCTCTCAGACAGCATAGAGAGGAACCACCAAACCCCTCTCAGATCACACAGAGAGGAACCACCTGGAATATGTAGATGTTCTCCTCAGTGCTCTTTTGTGATTTTGCTCACTTGCCCCTTTCTTTTAAACCCCTACCATGAGCATCCACTCACTGGCCACTTTAATAGAAAAACTTTGTGAATCCCTTAATTGAACACTTTATTATAAACACTGCCTTTGTGTATAGTATCTTTTTAACCACAAGAGCACAGTATTTTTACTTTGCATCATCACTAATGGTTTGTTTTAACATTTATATGTTTGTCTAACATTTATACACAACGTGAGGTACTACTGAACACAAGAATGTAAGGAATAACCAAATGCATGAAGCCACTGTTTAAATATCTTTTAAATGAATTGTTAGGTTTGGAAATAAGTATAGAAAATGACACCCACTTCGACATTGAAACAATAGTGGTGCAAAGCAGAGGAGCATTACAAGGGTCCAGAGTGTTGGGATAGGATAGAAACTTGCTAAATGTGTTGGTTCATTGACATAAAATATTAGTAACCAATATACTGTAATCAAACAAACCCCAGAATAGATCTTGGGGTGGTTTCCAGTCGCAAAAGGTCTTACTGCTGACTGGGCATCTTATTTAAATTAAAGCTGCTTTTGGTTGTAATTTCTCGTCTATTTGGGTTTCTTCCTTCTGCTGGATCTGCTCTCACTCCAAGACATGTGCACCTACCAAATGGCCACTTTATTGGAAACAGTTGCTTTGTATATGTTAAGAAAGTAGTAAGAAGAAGGTGCAGGCAGAATAAAGTGTTCTGAAGCTGTTCAGCTTTTCTGTCTACTGAAGAATTTAAAAACACTGCCATCTGGTGGTTAAAAATATAAAAAGCCTCTGTCACTCTGCTAGCTGCAGGTTTAAGCCTAAAATAGCTAAAACCATATTTTCTCTCACAGGCCTTCCCTGTCAGACTGATGATGTATTTATGCAAATCAAAAAAGAAAGAAAGAAAATAAAAGAAGACTTATATAGAGACCACAGATATCAATCCCAGTAATTCTGACATGCTAAAGAAGTGCTAAACATACTTTCCAGAGAAGCAATTGGTATGCTAGGAGTCATGCTAATTTTGTAACTCAGTCTAACCAAACGCTTACAACATTGTTTTTGAAAAAATACTAACAATCGCAGGCTGCTATGATTAACTGTTTTTCTTTTCCAATAAAATATTTCATAACAACAAAGAAAACATGCTTCATCTAAAATGTGGCAATTTCAAATGGTCTGTGTTAAACAGCAATGGTAGGCTACGCTTACTGTAACAACGAATACAACCTATCACAAACTAGTGATAGAACTTCGAAAAATCAAATAAAGATGAGGAAAACTATACCAGGCTAAGAAAATGCATATATGATGTTTTTTTAACAGACAAAATAGGTTTGAGGAGAATGTCATAGACAAGCTAACACAAGAGGTTGACCAATCTCCAGCTACGAGCCAGCATGTATTTGCTAGCCAAGAGGGAGTGGTGCAGAGATCACTGGCAGCTGAACTAGGCATGGAGGATTGTGAAGATTGTGTTATTCAGGATGTTGTGTTAGAGGCTGTTACTATTTGATTTCTAAATAAAATCAGCTCTTGGTGTATCTTACTACATCACATGCTGCATGCGTTTATTCGAAAGACACCTAGCTTGCTATACAGTACCTACAGTAGCCTATAAAATGTGTGCCCCCCCCCAAAGCAATGCAAGGCCCGTCCGCAAATCTGTGTCTGGCGCCGGGTCTGATTATTCCACTTTCTCAACTGAAAAATAGCATCTGTTTTGTCAGTTCTCAGAAAACCCTCTCATTAGTGCTTTACTGAGACGTGGCTCTCTGAGGATGCGGGCATTCAACTAGAAGGATTTGACATCATCCGATATGACAGGGATACAGTCAAAACGCAGAAGTCGATTGGGGGCGGGCTTTGCATGGCTGTAAACAGGAGGTGGGCCACCAGCTACGCAGTGAGAGCGAGGGAGTGCTGCAAACACTATGAACTATTGACTGTATCATTTAGACCACATTATTTACCCATACAATTTTAATAAATCACTGTAATTTTAGTTAATGTTCCAGGTCTTGATTTTAATCTAGCTGCTGAGCACATAGTTGAACATTATAATAAAGTGGTGACTCAGACCAGAGAGCCGCCAGTTTTCATAATGGGTGATTTTAACAGGTGTGATATTTCCACACTTCTTCCCAATCTAGAACAATATGTCACAACTCCAACAAGAAATCAAAGCACACTGGATTTTTGCTGTGGCAACATACCTGGGGCATACATTTTTAAATCACGCCCACCTCTTGGACTGTCTGACCATTATGTGATTCTGCTGTTACCAAAATACAGATCACAACTGAAAACATAGGAAACAATTACAAAGACCATCAGGATATGGAATGATGGCGCAACAGAGACAGTAAAAGGCTGTTTTGAGTCGACAGATTGGGATTTATTTTTAATGACTGTGGAAATATACTCACAGAATACATTTTATTCTGTGAGAAAACTGTCACGCCGAATAAAACTGTAATCATATATCCAAACAACAAAAAGTGGATTACCAAGGACATGAAAGCCTGCTTTGTTCAAAAGAAATTAGCTTTTTACATGGAGACAATGTCAGGACGAGGGAGTTCCAGAAATAACTCAGGAGGAAGGCCAGACTAAAATGAGGTTTAAGGACAGTGTGGAGAAGAAATTAAAGTCAGGGAATACAAGAGAGAAGCATGGCAGGGCCTAAACACCATCATGGGCAGAGCAGTAAAATCTGCAATGGCTAACTGTTCAGACCCCATCACTCTTGCAGAACAATTAAACAGCATCTTCAACCGTTTCAACAAAAACAGCACACCAATCACCTGGTCTCTGGGAACCTCCGGTTCCACCCATTATAGATGAGCAGCTGGTCACTTCCATCCTATGAAGTGTTAACCTGAACAAAGCCGCTGGTCCTGACAGGCTAAGAGGAAGGGTACTCAAGGAAAGTGGGGTGTTCACCTAGCTGTTTCAGCATCTTCTGGACACTGGCATCGTCCCCAACCAGTGGAAGGAATCAGAAATCATCCCAATCCCCAAAAAAACATGACCCAAGGATCTGACAGACTACAGGCCAGTGGCCCTGACATCGGTCCTGTCCACGTGTTTGAAAAAGTTGTGTGCAGGCTGTGGTTGGGTGGGCTGTCTGATAAACTGGATCCACTCCAGTTTGCTTAAAAGCAAAACGTGGTACTGAGGACCCAACACTCCTGCTTTTAGATGGCGTCACTAAACAACTGGACTCTGCACACCCCATACCTGGGTTTTATTTATGGACTTTTCATCAGCTTTTAATACTGTAAACACCAATACTCCGCCTCTCTGACCTTCGGGTTCATCCCGCACTGATTTTATGGATAAAGAGCTTTTAGCGAACAGACCACAGCATGTGTTTTTAAATGGTTTTAAATCCAGCTCATTGGTCTTAGAGACAGGGCTCCCCCAGGTCTGTGTTCTCTCCCATTCTTTTCTCTGCATACCCTAACAGCATTTCTTGCAGCAGAGAAGGAATGTCAGTGTTCAAACATGCAGATGACATGGCCCAAGTGGCCCATCTCACCGACATGCCATCCTTGACACGGTACCAAGAGGAAGTCCACACCCTGGTCCAAACTTTCACAATAAAATTCACTCGAGCTAAATATTTTAAAGACTAAAGTGATGTACTGTGAATTGAGAGGAAAAAGCCAAGAGATCCTGTTCCAGCCGCTCAGCATCCATGTTCAGCTGGTGGAGCAGATACAGAGTTTTAAATATCTGGGGACAGAGACAGACACCTGTCTCTCCTTTTCTAAACATGCAAACTCTGTCTACAAAAAAGCACAACAGCGTCTCTACCTACCAGTAAAATAACCAGGACACCTCAACTTCCTCTGACTGAACTGTACAGGTGCTCTGTGGTGAGGAAAGCCACCCTCATCACTGAGGACCCCTCTCAATCCCTGCACCACTCTTTCACTCTGCTGCCATCAGGCAAGTGTTACAGAACCCCACTGGCCCAGAAAAAAAAACATTTACAAGAAATCATTCATCCCCTCTGCAATAACCTTTTTAAATAGCATAAGATAGACTGCACTGTTTTATTGCTGCCTTGTGTGGAAGTGTTTTAAATGTGTCTTAAATAATGTTTTTAATGTCTTTAATGGGATGGGTTTTACTTTTATTATGGAGCCGTGTCAAAGACAAATTTCTGTTTTTTACTGCAAAACAGACAATAAAGTTATCTATCTATCTATCTATCTATCTATCTATCTATCTATCTATCTATCTATGAGGCGGCATACAGAGAGGAGGTGTGATGTTCCTTGGTGTTCAGAGCATGGAGAACCTCATATAGACATTTTGGATTGCAAGACCCTACAGTGGATAATAAGGATGACTGAGAAGGTCATCAGGGTCTCTCTCCCCTCTGTCATGGACATTTACGTCACACACTGCATCAGCAAAGCCACCGGCATTGTGGATGACCCCATAAAGATAATCTGCACCCCCACACACCCCACCAAAATACCCCTCCCCTTTAATTGGCTCTGTAAATACCCTTATGCTTATTATACTGCACATTCTCTGTCCTGCTGATGCTATATTTGCACAATTATATTTATTTCTATCTTTCTCAGTTCTGCATTTTTGCACATGTTACTCTCTGTTCTGCATTTTTGCACACAACTCTCTGCTTCTAGAATACAGTATCTGTCATAACACTGCATTCATTCAGAGTAGCTGTTGCTGGCTACACTAAAAATCTTGTCCGGTTGCTTTGCTGCTCTTTGACTCTTTTGATCTGTCTGCACTTTGGTCCTGTGGTGTCCTGTTTCTGACATCTGGACTTGGAATTCAAACACCTGAATTCCAATCTTGGGGAAACCTGTTCTTTTTGCGTAGGGAGAGGTGATGTAACAGTCAGTTGCCACAAAGCAACTTTACAGAATCCAGTTCAGAGCCTGTAGTAACTAAGTCAAAGGCAAAAGAGTCAAGGAAAAATGACCTAAAGCTTGGGGAAGAAATGTCAGAAGGAACCCCTCCTCCTCTGGTCAACCAGAGTGAAAGCAGGGCATTATAATGACCAAATCTGGAGGAAATTGTCATGACAGGTCGTGAGCACACAGAAACGGTGATGCACTTGCAGGAATAAACCCCAGATATTTATTGAATGTGAACAGGAAAACAGGGGTAGAAGGTAACACTTCACACTGGCTCTAAAAAAAGTCCACTGTCAAAACAAAACCGCAGAGGGTCTGAGCTCATGAATATTGCCTCTAGGTCCAACTTTCAATGCACAAGCTGATACTTCTTACCTCACTCTGTCAAGAACTTCAGCTTAAGGCTGCGAGGGACTTAAAGAGAGTAGTGCTATAGTGCCAATTGCCCAGTCATGCTGACCACCAAGGTGAATGAACCAATCATTTTTGATCATGCTGGGTTTAAATAGAGCAAAGTGAGGTTAGTAACAAGTGAAATTAATAATAAAAGCAGAATAAACCAAAGCAGAAATAAGGGCAGGGAGCTGAAACCAGGCAGCCCCAAACCAAAGGTGCAGCTCCCAAGGTGCACACAGGCTGCCACAGGAGTGGGTCCAGAGTAGGCTCTCAGAACAGTCAGATTCAGACAGACAGGTTCAGAGATTCAGATGGACAGAATCAGATAGACAGATTCAGAGATTCAGACAGACAGATTCAGAGATTCGGACAGACAGATTCAGGATGAACAGCTTCAGACAGACAGATTCTAAAATTCAGATAGATACAGAGATTCAGGTGGACAAATTCAAGGAATCAGACAAACAGGTTTACTTACCGATTCAAATTAACAGGTTCAGGTACTGATTCAGACTAACAGGTCAACAACAAGCCAATAGTTTGATTGAAAGCCACCCAGATTTATCTACCTCATTTCGCTGGCCCAGCAGACAGAGCATATAGGGCATAATGATCAAATACACACTTTAAAGCACAATGTTCAAAGACTTGAGCATCAATGGCACTCAATCAACCTAGAATCTTTCCACTCCACATGGAAGTGGAAACCATTTCTAAACTAACTAGGAACCAGCGAGGTGCAGAACCACAGGCTGTCTCAAACTATAGTAATATATAGTAATACAATTTTATGGACTTTTTCAAAAGCGTCTCATTAGACAAGAAATTCAAAATAGGAGTATTACTCCAACACATTTGCTGCCTGATACAGCAGATGCAGATTCTGTTCAAAACTTAGCCATAGTTGAGAGGCTGACATCTTTGAAACCATTTCAAAAAGCAGAAATCTATCTACAATTATTCTTTCTTCAGCAGCTTCTATGTGTACACTTGATTCTATTCCTAAAAACCTGCTTAATTAAGTCCTGCTAGTAATTGTCAGTATTAAACTCCTCACTTAGTGCCATGTTGTCTCAGGGAGGAGGACACAAACAAAACAAGGACCTTGGTTAACAGAAATACAAGCAGTCTCTCTTTCAGAGCCAGGTGTGAGGGACCCATTCCAAACAGGGATGCTCCTCTGTCTTACACGGCCCCAAAACTAGGTTTACTCCTTCCTGGAGCTATGAGGGTCAGAAGCCCAGCACCTTACAGAACCTACTAGGCAGGCCAGCCTACAGGCACTTCAGCATTACTGGTGAATTCTAGCAGAAATCATGAGAAACATACACAAACGTCTTTGGGCAGACCAATCACACAGACCAATCACAAAACACTAACAATGATTACTAACTCAAGAGATCAGATGAACCACCTAGAGACACAAAGGAAACTAATGCAGGTAATTACTAGGGAGAACATGAGGGCTGACAGGGGGCAGGTGCACATCCCTCACATGCCAAAACCATGACGCAGACAGGGGGGCGTGACAGGGAAGCCCCAGCTCAGAAGTCCATTGAACATGAACGCTGGGGGCGGCTGTGACATAGTGGTACTGCAGTACTTCTTGAATTTAAATACAAACATTTTTTAATAAAAAAAAAAATTTAAAAAATGATTTTTTTTTAGTTTCCAAACATTATTAGGTCTTTAAGGCCCACAAGGCCCTGAGGGTTGTAGTAACAATGTAGATTACCAGCTTGGCAGTGACTGTGAGGGGCCTACACTAACATTTATAAGAAGAGTCAGTCAACAAAACTCAGTTTACCAGAAAAAAAAGATTAGTCGCATGTCACATCACTTCTTCTCTGTTGCTTGATTAGACATCCCTAATACAGTACAGGAAAAGTACAGCATAGGAAAAGGAATGACATAAGCAATACACATATAAAAACATAATGCTTATGTCAGTATTGAAACATTTACATCTCAGCAGTTTGCAGTATTGATCTGTACGCATGTACTGATGTACAGTTCATTATTCATTTCTCAATCAAATATTTATGAATGTTTATATGTAATTTATGATATACTATACTAAGCTATGATTTGTTCAAGACTGGCTATTAATTTACTGACAGAATTTTTTCTTTTTATTCTTGTGAAAGTGGCCCTAAAATTATTTAACATTTCTGCCTGTCCTCAGTCAAATTGTATTGGACTGGCATATTGTGACGGTCACCCCGTCCTCGCCACGCCCCTCCCGGTCTTCGTCCCCCGAGTACTAGTTCTCCGTCTTGTCTTTTATGCGTCCCTTTACTTTCTCCCAGTTTAGGTTGTTCCCTCGTTCCCTACCTAGTGTGTCTGTGTGGTTTGTATCACTCCCCCTTA
>JBBIGA010096287.1:0-11109 GCA_037576975.1 Alestes dentex | reverse complement strand
TCACTGTGAAACTGGCATTCAGAAAACTGTCAATAGAATTTATTTAAAATGGACATCTCCACTGAATCTTTTTCAAGAAGGATTTATGTGTGTTTGCTAGTAGTTTGCATTCTGGAGTCACTATGTCTGTGGATGACCTCTCTGTGTCATCAAACTATTTGTAATGCATGCTAGAGGAAAGTCTCTACTGTTGTCACAGTATATATATAAGAACCTGGATTTTGACAGTTAAGTGATATCACTGGACCTAATTGATAAATATCACTGGACCATTTGAAACCAGGTTTATGATCACAACACAACAATGGAGCCTTTTTGGTTTGGTGTGAACAGAGTGAGGGCCATGCATAAAGGAACCTAATCCCACTGTGAAGTTTAATTGCTGGTGCTGGAAGTTTTGTCAGGATACATGGCATCATGGTCTCCAAGTAAAAGGAGATTTTAGACCGAAGTCTGTGCTGCTTCTGCTAAACTGACTTCTCCCAAAAGTTGTTCCTTAACAAAAGAATCAAGCTTTTGTGGTAATTTTTTCTTCCACTGAGGGCTAAACAATTATGGGAATGATATCTAATTGCTGCTCCATTATTTTCTATAAATTAATGTCCATGCCTGATATTTATGCCCAATATTCTTTTTTGCCTTAGGGCTGTAACACTAAATGTACTCTGCCAGACTGCCAAGTAGTTGGTGTTTGGTTGCTTTTGACTGGCCTAAGACAATTTCAGGTAGTTCAGAAGTGTCATTAAGTCAACATTGTTTTCAATATAGGCTATGATTTTAAAATTCTTAATGTATGCAGTAAATGCACTTATAAATGCACTCATAATCATCACTCATCATCATCAAGTTCATCATCAATTTCTTTTCAGTTTCAACAGTAAACTTAAACAACAGTAAACAGATGCTGGCTCTAATTAAGATACTTTTTGTCCACAGGTGTGCTTTGCTCCATGTTTTCTTGGCACTTTCCTAGGAATCTCTGGAACTCTCAATGGGCTGACCATGGAAGAGAATGTAGCTAAGCTCAAGAGGGTCAGTGAGTAATATATTATTGTCTGTGCTGCTCTCTGCTTAACGATGTACTGTACCAAAGCTCAAAACAGATATTTGCGTAATAGCAAATGTAAACTTTTCGTTCTAAGCAGTGGGCATGCCCCTCCTTCAGATTCATAAGGTATAATTAGAAACCATTTCCACTGATGGTCGAAACGACGGGTTGACCACTATTCAGTGACTCATGCAAGAAGGGGGTGGAGCTGATGCAGGCTGAACCATCAATTATTTATATAAGGAAGGTAGTAGAGTTAAAATGAGGCTAAAAGGTCAGTCACCTCTATCCACAGAAAGCAACCTCTCATGGGAATTAGTTAATTTCCCCCAAGACTAATTTCTTTTACCCACTAGGGTCATGGCCAAACAGTTTATGAAGGATTTAGGTTAAGCTCTTGTTCTTTTGCTGTATGGCATGAGAAAAGGGAATCAGATGAAGTGGTACATGGTGGTTTTGCCCTGCAGTTGATGTTTGCTTGAAAGGTCAAGTGCACATTACCTCTTAGGACAACAAGATTAACAACAAATTATTCTTCTGCTTGTTATTGCTCTCATTAGGAGCTGCTGGATGTTTTATGTGGCAAAAGAAAAGTCAGCAGCATGATGAGGTGACAGAAATATCAGCAACTGGCTTTTAGTCTCAAAATGTCCAAGTTGCTTGTTGTTATTGTTGTCGTTACCCTCAGTGTATGTATGTGATTGTCAGTTCATTACTGGGATTGGACTCCAAAATTGATGATGTTTCTATTAATAGGAGTAAATTATGCTAAGCAGTTTAGCCTCACAGAGTTCCAGTATGTTTAAGAAACTGAATTTTCGGACACACAATGGCAAAAATAGTATACAAAACTTTGGACTTAAGAAGCTTTCTCTTATGGAGTTTGTTAGTGTTGTTACCTCAGGCTTGCCTCTAGAAGATCCACAAAGTCTTTGAAGTGCTTCACCAGTGAGACGAAAAATAATTCTGCCACATTACCGTCTTCTGTGTGTCTTGCTGCACTTTGCTCTAGTCTTCTGCTGCTGGTGGTCTGTCTGACCCCGCAGGGCTAAATGAATGTGACATCAAACTCAGAGAACAGCACAATGGCATGTCTCATCTGGAACAGGCCCAACCCAGGTGGCCCCCTTCCTGTTCAATCTTAATTAGAAACAGTTAAAGCAAAAACATTTCTCTTGAGGTATTAAGTGGCAGAACATTGTTGTTTTAAACATGTTTTTATAAGACACTTAAGGAGAAGCTGGTTGTTGACCTCTGTCTGGCATCACCCTGTCTGGATAGAGCCCCTCAAGCTGAGTTAGATTGAATGCTTTGTGCTGTGATGTAATTCAGAATCTAGAAGGTTTGGAGAACGGCTACAGCAAAGTGAACTGTCCAAGAATCAGTAAAAAGACATAACTTTGCCATAATGTGAAATATTGGGAACGGCGAGATTCATATGGTGTTTGTGGCCCCTACCTCTCTTAACCTGAGTACTTATAGTCATACAGCAAAATATCAGGATTTTTTTTCAGAATGAAAACTGTATTGATACTGAAGGAATTTGCTTTAGGTTGGATTCAATATCCTGCCTTGGTAGGACACATGTGGCTGAAAATATTGCAATACTTTGTAAAATACTGTGATTTTGAAGAGCTAGTTAAATAGGCTCTTTCAGTCACATCAGTGATGTCCTAATTTCCATACAATGTTGTATTGGTTTATGTTTCATCTATGCATGTTCATGTGCGGAAGAAATGCATTAACACACATTCCTTCATCTTCTCTTTAGGACTATATGGATGCCTTGATCTCCAATTACTATGTAAGTTTGTTTGTCAGTGAACATCATTAGTGCATGAGCAAAATAAAAAAAGTAATTATATTTTGAACAATAAACAAATTCACTATATGGACAAAAGTTTTGGGACACACCTCTCAGTTATTGAATTAAGGTGTTTCAATCCTACCCATTGCCAAGGGTGCATAAAAATCAAGCATATAAAGACATTTTGGACAACCCCATTCTTCCAACTTTGTGGACACAGTTTGGGGAAAGCCCTTTTCTGTTCCACTGTGCCTGTCCCCCAGTGCACAAAGCAAGCTCCACATTAAAGTCTATGTATTTGAATGCAATGTCATTAAAGTAGGGTTGCAAAGGTGCTGAAAATTCCTGATATATTTCCAGTAAATTTTCAGAAACTTTTCATGGTAACTTTAGTTTGGGAATTTTGGAAATATTCCTAATTGAAAACTTCCACTGGAATCATGGGAATTAATGAGAATTAACTGGACATTTTGGATAATTTAAAGAAAATGAGTCATATACAAACATTTATTTGTGAGTAGAACTTTTTATCATTGCTTAATTCTTTCACTGAACAAATTCTTTCACTGAACAACAAAAACATGAATGTTGAGTAGAATATTCCTAAAATGAATGGAACTCCCTTTTCCTCCAAAAAGTCCCATTCAAAATGTAACATAAAAGCAGCTTTCCCTTTCCAAAACGTCCAATTCAGCATGTCAAATAAAAGCATTTTTCCTGAAGCTTCTCAAGCCCACTTTCTGCATGTTCTGCATTTTTGCTGAACAAATGGAATGGTCTTCAAAATATTTTACAACTGATGTATAAAATCTTGTATGGTTACATAAAATACAGTAACCCCCCACTTTTCATGGGGGTTACATTCCAAGAGCACCCGCCTATAGTGAAAATACGCATTGTTGAGATGTGGTGAAAAAAAAATGCCTAAAATGCATATTTTTATAGTATGCCCCAAACATGCTCCTAAAACACTTTAATTTCATTTTAAACTCATTAGCCTTAAAGAAAATGTATAGGTAAACCCGTATCCATACTGTACAGTTTACGCTGAACTCCTGCAGTGCTAGAATGTAAATACTGATGTTACCCCTGTATAGACTGCACTGTAATTAATGCATGGGCGTTTTCTTTGGTATGCAATGTCATTTTCTTGGTATAAGCAGGTAAATACAGTAATAAATTAATTTAATTTACAGTAATAAAAATGCAGGGCTTTGAGAAGAACAAAATGAAAAACACGAGAACACTCAAGACGCTCCATCCGGGAAATTTTGGACTACAGCGTCACAGGGCAGCAGCCAATCAGCAGCAGCACGAGGACGTGGGGGCGTGGCGCACGAGGCCCAGATGTGACAGTCAGCTGTACTCAGAGGCCAGAGGTTCGAAAATGGACTGAAACCATGACTGCTGAAAGTCCGCGTGAAAGTGGGGGGGTTGCTGTACATAGAATTCCCGGATTCAGTAATTCGCGGATTTTTTCTTAGAACCTAACTAATAATTGTTCGTGGAAGCCCCGCAAATTAATGTAAACAGATATCCTACTCATTTTTGTTGTTTTTTTCATGGCAGTATATATTTTTTCATGCATTTTAGTGCTAAATTAAGAAAAATATCACTGTACTCAGAGGTGAGAGGCTTGAAAGCAGCCATTCCGAGAGCGTTATTCATTTCTCCTTGCTGCTGATTGGCTGCTGCCCTGTGATGCATCTCTGGCAGCTGCAGTCCAGAATTTCCCCCGGGAATGTGCCTTGAGTGTTCTCGTGTCTCATTTTGTTCTTCTTAAAGCCCTGTATTTTTATTACTGGAAACGTAATTAATTTATTACTGGTTTTACTCTGCTTATACCAAAGAAAACGCATGTGCATGAATTACAGTACTGTCTATACAGGGGTAACATGGGTATTTTACATTCTAGCACTGCGACAGCAGTTCAGTGTACAATGTATAGTGTGGATATGGGTTTACCTTTACATTTTCTTTAAGGGTAATGTATTAAGCTGAGTTTAAAATGAAATTAAGTGTTGGGGAGCATATTTGGGGGCATATTTAGGGTTTACACTATAAAAATAGATATTTCTAGGCATTTTTGTACCATATCACAAATTTGCGGGTGCTCTTGAAACTTAACCCCTGCAATTGTCAGAGGTTTACTGTATACCTATCTCATAATATCATCAAAACTTACTTGACTTTATGTTGTCCTTGGCCTCAAATGTGTGGCTTCAGTAGTCTGTTTCTGTGCTGTGGGCTCAGAAAAGTAGCCTCAGTAGTTCAGAATTCTAGAAATCATTGTGCATGTGATGGAGGAATGAAGAATCCATGTAGGGGGTGTTGTCTCAATAGCCCCACAGTAAGTAGTGCGCTATGTACCTGTGATTGGGGAATAGCACAGATACTCCACTGTATTTGCATTATCTTTGATTTATCTTTGAAATTCTCATCAATTCCCATGGAAAGTTTCTAACATTGAAAATTCACAGAATTTTGCAATCCTACATTAAAGTCTCTGTTGGTGTAATGGTCAGGCATCTTAATACTTTTGTCAATAGAGTGTAAATGTTAATGCTGACTGAAGCTTCAAAAGGATCTTTAGGACTGGACCACATTCAAACCACACTGACAGTCACCCATAGTGAATGTGGTGTGAGCTCCAGTTGGCTTTCGTTAGCACTTTTCTGGCTGTTTGAGCATATTGAATCAGCATTTTTGGTCAGCCATGAGAGTGTGCAAACAAAGGAAGGCATAAACACAGGGAAGAGAGCAACACAAGATAAAAGCTCTCTCAAGAGGGCACACATAGAAAGTAGCATCTTTTTACAGTGGCAGAACAAACAACATTTTATTACTATAAATAAGCATTTGAGCTAATCTTGGCTATACAAATTTCTAAATGTTTAAACAAATATGTAATTATTGTATTCCCATCAAAGACACACAAGTGTATGATACACATAGCATAAAGCAGTCATTTCATGGCCTTTTTTCCCCACTTTTTGTCAAGTAATTATGAACATGCTCCAACTGCATTGCACTGTTTAATGTACAAATAACCACTATCCCACCCAGCACCAAGCTAACAGTGGTTTACTTTCACTTTCACACACTAGGTTTAGCATAAACTTAGACATTTTCTTTGTAGTCCATTGAGACCGTATGTTTTGACCTTTGTACACTGCATTTTTATGCTATAGACAGTATGTGTGGGTCTTCTGTCAGCTGTAGTATTTACGTGCAAATGTTTACAGGAGGTGAGCTGATGGAAGGTGATAGTTGGTGCTCGTCGTTCAGTAGTAGTTTAGTGTGTCTTGTTTGAGGTTTTGGGTCAATATAAAAATCACAAAATTACACTAGGAGCAAAAACTGTATCAGTCAGTGCTCCGGTTATTGTAGAATTATGTTATTTTAAGCCCTGTTAACTAACACAGAAAGACTACAGTGTTATTTGAGATGTTGACATTGACAAAGAAGATAACAGTATGATCAGTCACATCCAGCTTATTGCAGTTGTCAACTGTTCAGTGAGATATTAAGTCAGTTCTTCTTGAAGAATGGTCCAATTTCCCACCAGAAATTGTTCAAACACATTTCAAATAGTATCTGAAGGCAAACATCAGACATGGCTCTAATTATCCTTGATGCACCTTGATCCTTGATGTATTGTCAGATGCTTCCATTTTTGTCTTCACCACATAGTCTAAACATTTTGTTGCATTTTTATACAGTTCAAAGCAGATGTGTTTGAAACTAAATCACTTATTTTGGGTCTCTTTTTTTACCAGTTGTGGCCAGCTGTTCAGATTGCCAATTTTTATTTTATCCCACTTCACCACAGGTGAGATACTACATCTGGACTCCAGGTTCATTATGAATACTGAGTTCCACACATTTTGACATATAAAAGAATTTCAAAGAATTCTCTAATGTTGACATTTTGGTCATTTGCAGATTGGCTGTTGTCCAGATTGTTGCTGTGGTCTGGAATTCCTACCTATCCTGGAAAGCCAATAAGTTATAATGAAGTTTCCTTGATTATTTTTTGTATATCATACATAACATACACCTTTTTTGAGATGGACTAACTTTAGGGTGGAACCTTTAATAGGAAAACAGCATATAATTGTTAACACTCACTCAAGCCTAGATTAGATAATGTATCGTTTTTTTATTACCTGTATAATTGCTGTAATATTACAAATATTATTGTAATAAAAGTAATCTATGGACTGTACATTTTTATGTACAAAAGATATTGAAGTAAAAAATTTATTACTGAGGAGCTTTCCTCTAACAGAGGTAATAAATGACATCATGACTAGAGTGTGTTTTATAGTGTTTTTTTGTTTTTGGTAACTGGGATTATTGATCTTTATTACCTTTGAAGGCTAAATAATAATGTCTTCTTAAATAAGATTCACCAGTTTTACCAGAATATTTTAAGTGTGCTTCCTAACTAGATTTCATTATCGGCATGGACAGTCTAAGATTTTGGTTGTTAGGATTTTGGGACAAATCATTTAAGTATTCATTTAAAAAAATAACTGAATCTTGGTGTTCCAGTGGGTTGAGGGCAGAGTGTTGATGAGATCTAATGCCAAAGATAAAGGTAATTAAATGTTTTTATCAGTCCTGGGGTCAATTTTGACAGTAGATTAATCCTTGCATTATGCTGTTGTAATGCGGGAAGGTCATCATAATGCTGGCGAGTGGGGAGAGCCAGCTGTTTGAATGTGGAAAAGAAGTTGTGCTGACTTACAGATCCACTATTTGTGGATTTAGACTAGATTTAAACAGGATGTGGAGGAGATTCATTACTGTGGCCTGTTATTGAAAATGTCAGATTACTTCAGTAAACTAAAATACCATTTGAAGGAGAAATAAGGAGTGTGTCTATAATAAGTGCATCATGAGCTTTGGGAGCACATTGTCTGTGGGTAAAGAGCTCAGAGTGGTGTTCTTAGTGGACGTTGTTCTAGTTTGGAGTCTGGTTTCAGCACCGTGGTCAGCTCCTGGATGCGGTGGCCACTGATGTAGAAACGCATCACGACAGAGGCTCTCGCCCCCTCACACAGTCACGGACAGATCACTCAGGCTATTCTTCAAACCTCTCGGCCAGCTTCGACCATCCATACTGCCCTCTAGATCCTCCACGAGTCTTACAACACCCTCGGAGACATTTTTCATAAACGCGATTGGTGAGCTGGCCTTTAACCATACGAAAAAGAAGACCCCCACTCTGCGCCGTGCACAGAGCCGCGGCACCACCCGGCCCCGTCCCATCCACTTCGGAGCTGCCTAATTTACAAGCGGGTTTATGCACTCGCACTGACGTCAATGGAGCAATCTTGGATGTATATAACCGTTCAGCTGCTGGCGCTCCACTCTCAAAGATTTCTGAAACGACTCGTCCGCTCCAAGTCCTGACCGTCACAACTTTTGAAGCCACAGAGACCCCGCAGTAAGTCGCTCTCTTTGATCCCATACGGTTTGGCCGTTTCGTTTTGTTAATGTTTTACACAGGGATATCTTTGCTGCTGGTCCGTCTTAGGGTTGAATTATTAATGCTCAGTGAGTTCTTTGTTTAAATGTGTTTACATGCATTCACAGCAAATATGCTTCATCTTCTGAAGTAGTTTACCCACTTCTAATTATGATCAGTCTTCAGTCTTCTGCAGTGCAGTGAATGCCTGTGTACTCGTTCGGCTATAATGGAAATTATTCTTATGCCTATTTATTAACGGGACGTTTCACGAAGTTGCTACCTACACGCCTAAAATAGATCTTTAATGGTTCTTTAGTGAAGACAGTGGTAAATATAGAGAACCATGAACACATTCGAATAACTGGTTCGTTCTTCTGGTTTATTCTTCTCTATTTACATACAATTTAAAAGAAAATGTTTCTTTTTAAAAATAGATCCAAGTCAATGAAGAGTTTCAACCTCTTGGGTATTATTAAGGACCTAATTTATTGCTAGATGTGCTGAAAAGTTGTTTGATTCTCACGTGCCCGGGTCAGTCTTTTCTCAGAAGTTCTTCTAACTTTCGGTCCAGAAGATAACTGAACTATTCGACTCGTCTACACTTACGCGTCTCTTCTCTACACTGTTTTTTCCTCTCAGCTCCTGTCTGTGTCCGCGTGTGCATCATGAAACTCGTGCCCGCCGCCCTCCTGTTAGCCGCCGTCCTCCTGACCACCCACATACCCCTAGGCGCGTGTCGACCCCCGGACCTGAGCGCTGTGGACGGTCGCGGGTACAGAAAGCAGCTGGACGAGGCGCTGCTGCTGCGGGACAGAGCCGTGTCCTACCTGCTGGGCGAAAAGCTCCTTCAGTTTCTGCAGCAGAGGAAGCCCGCGGCGCACAGGAGCGCGTTCATCAACCTGCCTGAGGAAGAGATGGGGCATGGGCTGGGAATGGGACAGGGGCTGGGAATGGGTCAGGGGCTGGGTCAGGGGCTGGGCTCCGAGGCTCCAAAGAGAGGACGCTGGCGAGAGTACGAGGGCGTCTCGCAGGAGGATCCCGCGGGCTTCTCCAAGAGGAACGAGGAACCGCCCATATCCATCGACCTGACCTTCCACCTGCTGCGCAACATGATCGAGATGGCTCGGATCGAGAATCAGAGGGAACAGGCCGAACTCAACCGCAAGTACCTGGACGAGGTGGGCAAGTAGGAGGAGCGAGATCCGCGCGCTAGCACCTCAGACCTCAGCTCGCCTTCTCCAAGTTCTTGCAAAAAATACATTAAGCAAACAAAAAACATAGCATGTATCGTTTGGAGCCTTCAACTCTTTGGTGGAGGGAAACTGGCGAGAAGCGAACTGAACCTCCAACGGGAACTCTCGACGGACGTGTGTGTGTGTGTGTGTGTGTGTGTGTGTTAGCACATCTGCTGCACAGGCCACATCTACCTGGATTAATCAAACTCGTAGTTAATCAGTTCTGTTGCTGAAAAAAATGCATTGATTTCACTCCTTTCGTCATTTCCACACGAATAAAACACACTGACTCAGTTTGTCCTATTACGTGTGTTCTTGTGGGTGTGCGATGTAGACATCACTCTCAAATTAAGTGCTTGTTTTTGGGCTCCGCTGGTCTTTTCGTCCTGTGTTAGCTGAGGGATGCTGGAGGAAGTTCAGGTGAGGACGCTGGAAAGACAGTTTTTTTCTGTTGTGATCAAAGAACTGCAGCAGGTGTGGCTTGTGCAGAGACGAGGGAGAAGATGCTGCTACTATTATTTTCTCATACTTAAAAACGTTTTTTGTGGCCTAACTGTAAGTAGATCTGGGTTCCCTGTCTCGATTCTGCCACTCCAGTGTGTGTCACACTGTTTGGGGAAACGTGTCCATTGTGTCACTTTCTTTTCAACGTGTTTCTTAAACCAAGTTGTCCAGAAGAGCAGGAAAACGGAATGGTTTAAGGAGCAGTCGTGAAAATGAGACAAGAACTGCCCGTGTGTGTGTTGTCTCACAGCATTCTGAAGTGATGTTTAGTTCTGCTGTACATTGTATATATTGCTTGGCATAATGCAAAAAGTTGCATTAAAAGACGACTTTGTATTTCCACCATGAAAAATGCAAAAATAAACAATACCAAATGCTTTTTCCAAGTGAGTGAACACTTTCAAAACATAAGAAAATAAGCTTCTGCAGGCTTGTAAAGGTTAAAGGTTAACCAAGTCAAACTGACATAACTGACTTCAGGTGGTTCATCTTGGAATGAAACCTTGATGAAACTATAGCCTGACTTTGCATTTCATGTCTTGCTAAATTATACTAATAGTAGTAGCTATTTACACTGTAGTAATAGCTATTTAGGTTATGATGAAGACACCAGTTATTCCAAAAGCACTGAACATTTGCAGCCCACCTTATCTTATACCTTCTAATATAATGGGTTACTTTCCTGAGCACAAATCATAATAAGATGCATAAGCACTTGCATTTATGTTTCTCACAAACTTTGAAGTACTACTGAAACCACTTAAAATATTATAAAAGGAAACACATCACCTTCCAGCAAGCTCTATTACATAGGTTCTGCTGACTTGGGATGCTTCAAATGTGCCATAATTCCTTGGACTGGGTACATGCAGTCTCTCAACACAATACTTTGCACATTATGTTCATCACTCAAGTCAGGTATTCACCCCATGGCAAGAACACACACCCCTCACACTCACACTCACTCTCACTCTCACTCTCACTCTCACTCTCACTCTCACTCTCACTCTCACTCTCACTCTCACTCTCACTCTCA
>JBBIGA010096276.1:0-10483 GCA_037576975.1 Alestes dentex | reverse complement strand
CTGAAATGTTGCTATTGTGGAGGTAATGGGAACACAGTAACCCCCCCCCCCCCCCGCTTTTCATGGGGGTTACATTCCAAGAGCACCCGCGTATAGTGAAAACACCACGTTCTTGTGATGTGGTAAAAAATGCCTAAAAATGCCTTTTTATAGTGTAAACCCTAAATATGCCCCCAGATATGCTCCCAAAACACTTAAATTTCATATTAAACTCAGCTTAATACATTACTCTTAAAGAAAATGTAAAGGTAAACCCATATCCGTACTGTACAGTTTACACTGAACTTCTGCAGTGCTAGAATGTAAATAGTTTTTAATTTCATTATCACTGTTTAATTAGTTCCTGTTCGAACAAACACTGGGACTCTTAAACTGAAAACAGGTCTGGAAAAGGGAAAATGGAAACCATCTTGGGGATAATGGAGGCTTTAGGAAAGTTTGTTTGAAACCTCAAACAAAAGATATGTGGTTCTCCTTTTTCAGGTTTTTCCTCTTGTGTCTTTGCTCTTGGAACACTTGTGAAGATGACCACGCATTTCTTGCTATGAAATTTTGGTGGGGTTTTTGTTTGTTTGTTTGATTTTTGGCAGTTTGGCTTGTTTTTCCCCTTATGGTCCCACCTTATTTGGATAACCCCCTAAATAATGTGTAGAGATGTAAAGTTAGGATTATCAGTAAAATTGTGTTCTGTTTTAGGTTTTGGCTGAGATGGATCAGACCTAGGGCTAGTTGAAGTTACCGGTTTAGAGTTTAGAGTTAGGGAAAGTTCAGGTGAAACTTACAGATATTTCGTTGAATGGATCTTTCCATGTCAAAGTTTTTTCAGCACTTTTTGTTCAAATCTTGTCTATATCATAAATGGTTTTCAGAACCAAAGCCTGTAAAATATTATTGTTCAAATCCTATGTTTTCATATTTTTCAGCTCTTGATATTATTTCATTTGTACAGCCTCAAGAATACCATATTTGATCGCTGTATCTGGTTTGATCGCCATAAATTGACAATTACTGTTCTCAGCTACACCAAGCAATGTAAGCTGGAGGAGAAACATGTTTTCCATATATCAAAGCCATTAAAAGTACTGCATGGCATTTCATTTTTTCTAAATGAAAGTGATACTGAGGGTTTCGAAATCCCACTTCTGTGCCAATATTTGTCATCTATGCCACCAATGGAACAAAACTTAATATCTGGTGACACATTTTTGTCATTTTCATCTGATCAAATTAGTATGTGATGTAGGTTGTAGGAACATATATTCTTGCTTGATGTATGTTTATGAAGGATATAAAAAAGTTATGCTAGGAATAATAGCTTCCCAAAGCTTTAATTTTGGCCCGAAACATTATATCTAAACCACTCTAAACCAAATCTGAAACTCTGTGCTGGAACCACCTCTCTGGATTTTGCCTGACCTGATGATTTTCTATGGCTTTGCAGTCAGCAGATCTCAAACCAATTGTACAAAGTTGTGGTGGGCTAACAACTTACTAAAGACACTTTATGGTGGTTGTACCGTTAATTAGTCTGTATATGGTAGAGGTTCACTGGCACATCAGTAACAGTTTATTATTAATAACAGAGCTCTGGTTATGTACTACAAAGATTGTTCAACAAACATCAGGGCTCTTTATTTATATTAATTCATATTCTGAATGTTTTTCCAAATCCACTTGACAGACTTTCAGTCCAGGGCTTCCTTAGTTCTTTTGTGCTCCTTGCTTTGGAGCCTCACAATTACACTTAATGGTTTTCTTCCAGCCATTAGACTACCAAGTGATGGCTAACTTATCTCCTCCATTAATTTTTTTCCATGAACACTCTTAGCCCATTTTGTTGCACTGCTTCAAACCCTCTTTTCATTTAGGTAATTAATCTGCAATAGGTCACAGTTGTCATTTATGAAGATGTAATGGACTGTGCATTACTCAGACTCTAAAAGCTTGAGGAAACAGTTTCCTTTGGAATGACGCAAGTGGGTATTCAGCAGCAATAACGAATCTCATGAACAAGATCTGTCACTTAAAGTGAGTATGCAACCTTGTCTTCTTGAGTTTTTGTTACAGTTTAACAGTGCACCATCATAGACAGCAAAAGTGGGCATTCAAAAGGTGTAGTTTTCTTAAGCTGAACGTAATGAGCCCTTGAAGAATTTGAATACTGTCTATAAGAATCACATTCTAACACATTCATAATACTCTCCCAAGGCATTATAAACATGACTTTATATTTCTAAATATGTATTAGGCATGAACTGTTAACATAATGCATTATAAGTAGTGTTTATAATATCATCCCAAATAAACTAAATCCCAGCTTTAACAGTGCTGTATTTAATTCTATTCCATTTTATTTATATAATCCAATGTTGTCACAAAGCAGCTTTACAGAATCCAGGTCCAAGCCCTTAGTGAGCAAGCCAGGGGCAATAGAGGTGAGGAAGAAACTTCAGGAGGAATCAAGACTCAAAAGGGGAGCCTAACCTCCTCTTGTCGCACCAGAAAGTGAGAAGGGGTCTCTGTGGAGACTACCAATAAAAAGCTTTTGTGTACAGACCTAATCACTGCAGAACAGCTTGGCCGTCTATGGCTAACAGAATAAATATAGTTAAGAGTCAGTGCAGGTAGCTTTAGTTGGATTCAGAATGAGAAGTACTTGGCGAGTCTTTAGTCTACAGCAACAAGAACAACAATCTCATCTGAGCTTTTGGACAGTAGTTGGCCTTGAATTGGGGAGGAGCACCTGCGGGGTCAAAAGGAGCTGAACCGGTTGAGGACACTTGGGCAAAGAACCCAAGCATTGCAGATCTGGATAATGTGTTGACCTGGGGCCCTGGTGGTGATCAGTCAGGGTAGGCAGATGGGCAGTGGTTCCCCTTGGAGAAAATGATCCAAAAAGTAAGGAGACAAACAGAAAATGGAGTTAGTTCTGATTAAGTTTACAGGGTATAATTTATAACTAAATTTTACAGGGCATAATTTATAACTGTGCATTAGAGGGGACACTGGATAAGCTGAGGAGCCAGCAAGATCAAGCATTAGACCTGACCGTTTGTTTGTACCTATAAGGCTTTTGGACCTATAAGGAAGACCTTTTCTTCTGTGTTCAGAAAGAGAAAGTTATGTGACATCTAGTCCTTTATATCTTTTACACAGTCCTCATTCTTATTTAATCTATATTTATCTTCTGTGTTGGCAGAGATAAAAAGTTGTGTGTCATCTGCATAGAAGTTGAAGCTATTTTCGGATAATCATACCTAATGGTCTCGTGTACAAAGTAAATAAAAGAGGTCCTAAGACAGAACTTTGTGGGACACCATATTTTACTTTTGTGTGCACTGATGATTGTCAATTCATCCTTACAAACTGATAGCGGTCAGTTTTCTCTTAAATGGTAGATTGGAAATAGGTCAGTAATTTGAGAGCTTGCATGGATTCTTTGACAGGAGTGTAATACCTACTAGTTTCAAGTGTTTTAGTGACTAACCAGTACTAATTGAGGAGTTTCATACTGACAAAAGAGGTCCGATTATTTACTGGTAAGACTTCTCTACGGAATAGAATTGAGTGTACAGGTAGAATATTTTAATGAGAGAATAATCATAGCGATGAACAGATATAGAACGGATTTAAAGCTTATAGTCATTTTTAATGTTATGTAATATACATGCTTCAATAGCAGGGGTCTATTAAGTCCTGCCTCTCAGTCCTAGCTGAAAAACTCGTGGAAAGCAATAGCTATTAAACTGCATAGGAACGTCTGAAAACTTCAACGGTGCAGTTGCATTTAAAAGCTGGAAAATAGCAAAAATGTAAAGTGTGCAGGAACCAGGAAAATCTGTGCTTTCTGCATGCATATTTGACTCGCTGGTTCTCTCGCTGGTTTTCTAATGCATGCAAAAATCCCAGTAGAGCATGAGGTAACGGCACAATCATTTGAGTAGATTCAGAGCATAGAAGGCTAAGTATAGAAGGCTAACTTAACCAGTTTCCCCCATTTTCCTGCTGTAGTAAATTACCGTTCATAAATGAATCTCTCCATTTGCTGTTTTTTTTTCCTGGTCACTGTAGCTGTGTCTGAAGCTGTCAAGGCTCATGTCTTTTTTTGTAGCCAAGATGGTGAAGAAGCTGCAGCTGAACTATAGCTGCTGGATCCATCATCTTTTTAAAAATGTACAGTTTGTACTCCTTCACTTTTTTTTGTTCTTTTTGTTGCTTGTTTACATGGATAAAGCCACTGCAGTGCATCTCGGCAGTCAAGCCCTTTTTAACTCAAGCGCCTTACAGCAAAATATAAAAACAAACTGAGACAAAACAGAAAAACCCAGTAACTTCTACATTTTCAAAGGAAATACTACTGTTGAATGTAGTATTTCCTAATGCTGAATACAAATATTGGTAGATCTACATTGAAATGATACTCAATCACAAGTCAGAAGGATGCAAAGGGAAAACAGATACCATGCACAGCAAAGCAGACCAGTTAAAGCATAATCTGATATACATCAAGTGTGTGTGTGGGTGTGGGTGTGTGTGTGGGTGTGGGTGTGTGTGGTGTTTCTGTGTGTGTGTGTGTGTGTGTGTGTGTGTGTGTGTGTTTCAGGACGTGGGGTTGGATGATTTTTTTTTTTTGGTCCACCTAATTCTTACCCAAAGTCTGTGCTCATGCTTGTCTTTATGGATGTAGATTATTTATGGATATGATATTATAACTCAGTTATAAGAACATCTAGGATGTGTGTGTAAGCTCTTAGAGAGGCATGTTTTAGATAAAATATGTTATTTAATTAAAGTAAGTCAGTTAAAGCTACATAATTTTCAGTGTTCAAAGCAAGCTAGTACTAAAATGACACGTTCAGTTTTTCATTGCGTGGCTGGGGTGCATCCGCCCCCCCCCCAGACAAGCCCCACCCCCAACCCCCCCACCATAAAATTGATCAGCAAATGCAGTGTAGAGTGCTCACTGCTGCTTCAATAATGCAATTCGGTCTTTGCATTTTTTTTGCTCTTAGTGACTGTCATAACACTGTTTATTCATGTTTTGTTTCTCTGTGTGCTGTGTAGATGGCAATGAAGTGTAATGTGTCCGTTTGTCATATGTGAACACCAGACCACACAGCACAGCACACAGTGTGAACAGCACAAAACTGTTCTCTGAATTTAACCCATTCACCAAGTGAAGCAGTGGGCAGCTAGGGGTGCAGCGCCTAGGGAGCAGTGCGTGGGGACGGTACCTTGCTCAAGGGCACCTCAGTGCTGCCACTGGCAGCTCTGGGATTCGACCCACAACCTTCATATTGTAGGGGCAATTCCCTAACCACCAGGCCACTAATAAACACCTACTTGACCTGATCAACTAAATTAGTTAGTGCCATGCTAGTAATAAACCCATTGGGATTCAAGTCAATTTGTACCACTTAGCTTGTCTCTTGGCTCTTGGCTTTTGCTCTTTAATTGAAGAACGCCCAGTAGAGCCACTGGCAGAAATACCATAATGATAACCAGATAAAGGACATTTACAGTACAAATGTTTCTGTATTGCATTATTATTTCTGTATAATATTTATTGCTATAAAGGTATCCGACCTGTTTTGATGAGTCTCACTCTAACATTTTTATGTGTTACTAGAAGCTCTGTTAAGGCACACCATATGTACTTGTGAAGAAATCTCCATTTTAGAACAGGGAGTCAGTTTTGTCTGTGTTTAGAGCTGATTGTTGATTTGTTAATAGGGTTACGAAACAAAAGAAAATGAACAAAAATTCTGGGTCCCTCAGCCTGTCAAGTTTCTTTATATTTTTAAAGGGTGAAACAAAAGTAGGCTTTGTCAGCTTGGCATGCTGGATAATCTTATCCCTCTATCATGGTATAAGTTATGCTTTTAAATTGCGCTCAAGCATTTTTCCCATAATCCAGCGTCTGTGGGGAACTGGAAATTCATTCAAGTGTTCAGCAGACAGCCTTGATGGTTTTTGTCCTGTGGAGGATGTGACGGCGCCCGATGGAGGCCATTCTACAGCTTAAGAACAACTCACGCCATCTTTCGAAGCTTTCCTCTGTTCTACAAAGAGAAGAAGGGGAGACAGAGAGAGTAGGAGAGGAGGTGGTGGCGGTATTATCATTTTAATGGCAAGCAAATAAATCATCTCTCTGAGATGCACAGCTCTAAACACATAAACGGCCTCCACCACTGTTTGTCAAATCCCTTTCAAACATCAGTGTCCTCCTGCATGACCCAACGGTGCCCAAACAGCATTGATTACAAGTGCTGTTCTCAAGGTCATAATAGCTTTGTGTCCGTGAATTCATTTTCTTCCACTGACAGCATTCTTGGTTTGAATAGAAATTCTCGGAAAATGTAGTATTTGCAGCTTATACTCTATCCAAGCATTTGTGTTAATACGAGTAAAACTGACCTAAGTGAAAAGAAATCATTAATTTAACTTATCAGGTTAATCAGTGAGTTGCGTCTTCCATTCATGCGTTAGGATATTTTTTTTTTTTGCATTTCAGCCTCCACTGTACATAGGGAAGCAGTGGGTAGCCAGCGATCAGCTCTTGGGGCTCCGTGTGTGGGGACGGTACCTTTCTCAAGGGTGCCTCAGTGATGCCACTGGCAGTCCTGGGATTTGAACCCAGAACCTTCTGATCACAGGGGCAACACCCTAACCACCAGTACTCCAACATATTTTATGCCAGTGGTGGGCAGCTTCATTTCACGATGATATGAATTTGCTTGTATATTTTAATTAGTCAGAAAAAAATTATGAAAGCATGACAAACTGACCAAGAAAATATTTTTAAAACCTCTACATTTTTTTGTCTTTTGCTTGGAAATTTCATTGAGTAAAAGTGCAAGCATGTAGATTTTGCCCACCACAGCAATGCACACTACTAAAAGAACTTGGACCTTGTTGATCACTCCTTGAGGCACTATTTAATTGTGTTATTATATAACTGGACATAAATTGCTGTGGCAAGCATTGATCAGAAGACCCCTAATGAAGGGAATTGAAAATAACGTTACATCTGTTCCTGATCATCAGGCATTATTAAATTGGAAAGAGTGGTAAAGCCGACCTGTCTTGTCTTATCATCTCCTAGTCAGAAACGTCTGATTAGGGTGAAGATGACATAAGTAAGATGGAAAACTCTGATATGAACTTTCCACCTCATTTTGTCTTACTCCCCTGAAGTCTCCATAATTGGGGCCTTTTTTCCACTACCTCTTCACCACTTCCTTTTTTTCCCCCTTTGCAATCATGTGGATGCTGTCCACACCTGTCTGCCTGAAGGAGAGCCCTTGAAGCTATTAAGCACACATTTGATTACTTTATGTTGTGCCCTCAGCTTTAGATTGCTGCAGTGCTACACCGCTAAATAAGAGGGCTGCGTTCAGTTCCACTTCACTTCGTTCAGTTCAGTAAGTATAACCAAGGAGTTCAAAATTCAAAGCATTACTGACAGTCCTTCACAATTTCGTTTTGAATAATTCACCTGCTGTGCTGAATTCTTTTGCTTGAATGGGTGTGCTTGATCACAGTTCAGGCAGGATTAAAGGTGACAAAGGTGATGCGTCAGATCTACAATGCGATCTGCAATGTTGGCTTAATATATTTGGTTAGTGGGCTGTAACTAACCAAGCACTGCTCACACCCACAGTTACTTCTTGAAAAGATGGCTTTGTCCCATATTTTCCTTTAAATCTTTATTTGTAGGTTTTGGAAATATATTTTACCTGGTATACTGTCAAAATGTCAGATTTAATAAAGGATGGAGCAATAAAAGTTGTTTAAAAATGACTGAAAATGTTCTGACATTCATTTTATACTGAAAGTCTTTTGGGAGACTTTGTATTTGGGAGATACACTATGGACAGAAGTCTTGAGATGCCTGACCGTTACACCAGCATTAACTTTAATGACTGCTTCCACTCTTCTTGGAAGGATTTCCACTAGATTTTTTGGTCTGAGTTTCTGTGAGAATTTGTGCCCATTCGTTCTGTTGAGTATTTAAGAGATCAGGCACTGATGGTGGACAAGAAGGTCTGGCTCACAATCTCCGTTCCAGTTCATCCCAAAGGTGCTGGATGGGGTTGAGGTCAGGGCTCTGTGTGGACCAGTCAAGTTCTTCCACACTGAACTCATCATGGTCTTTATGGACCATGCTGGAATAGAAAAGGTTCCTCCCCAAACTGTGTCCACAAAGATGGAAGCATGGTGCTGTCCAAAAAGTCTAGGTATGCTGAAGAATTAAGGTTGTCCTTCACTGGATGTAGTGGGCCTAGAGCAAACCGTGAATAAAATGTCCCAATACTTTTGTCCATATAGTGTACAAGGTTTTGTTCAGACAGCGATTTCACAAGTATTTCAGTGTGTTATTATTTGACCTCGCTATTGCTAATGCTCTTGAGGTTGAATGTGTTGAGAGTTCATGGGTAGTACAGAAAAACCTTTAGTGTATATGGCTACAGCCCTTTATGTGGCCATGATGTGTCATGACATAATATGGAAAATTTGTACATGGAGGATACAACCACCTAATACTTCAATCTTGTGTTTCGTGTTAATACTGAGGCTTCCCATTCATTTTTGATGTAATAGATTCTTCATTTAATGAATAGCATTGACACATTTTTTGACACCCCAGTGAGGCTCCTCAGATCCAAACTGTTGAGTCAGAGTATAAGGACTCCCTGTATATCCCTGTCTAAGCTGTACCTTTTATCTTGTTCTCTTGAGGCAGCAATTAATGGGGTCTGCCTCTCTCTTCTCTTTCACGTCCATTTTTTCAGCACTATTCTTTTCTTCTGCACTTTTGAGTATGTTATCCACACCTGCCTGTCAAATGTCTGTCTCTGAAATTCATTAATTAACTGTGTGTTTGTGTGTGTGTGTGTGTGTGTGTTGCGATGGTAGGGGGAAAAGGCTGAGGGAAAGGCGTCTGTGCATAGGCAGGGAACGAGCAAAAAAGAAAAGAAATCATCTGACCAGTTTTTAAAGAAGATAAATTGTTACATTTTTTTAATTCACATTTACTAAAGTGAATTACTGTTGAATGTAAATGTAGAGGTAATGTGAACACACCCTTCGCAAGTGATTTTTCCAAAGAGCCACTTCTGTTTCCCATTCAGTATTCTTTTTAAAAGTTATTTCTGTCATTCAGATACATGTATGAAGATCCTCCTCACAATGTTAAGGTTCTTCACACTGGGGCAGCTGACGGTCGGGTGGTTAGGGAGTTGTCCCTACGACTAGAAGGTTGTGGGAACGAATCCCAGGACTACCCGTGTCACACGCTGCTCCCTGGGCACCCCTCGTCGGTGGCAGCCCCCCGCTTCACTTGGTGAATGGATTAAATGCAGAGAAAGAATTTCACACTGTGTGCTGTGCTGTAGTATGTTCACTCATGACTATAAGGGGCCACTTTATTTATTATTTATCTTATCTCAAGCATCCACTCAATGTCATGCTGCTACCTTAAATCTTTAATACTACTGCCAGTTGCACACCTGTCTTCATATTTCCCTGTTCAATATTGTGGGATGCCATGTGTGGTTTCCTAAAGATTCTTTCAATAAAAAGTTCCTAAAAGAACCATATTTGTAAATGAGATGTGAGAGTGAAGAACCTTGTTAAAGTCTATAGACCCTCTACGTGATGTAAAGGTCCTTGGAAGAAACCTTTACGTTGTGAGAAGGTCCACTTTACTTTAAAAATGTCCTTCACACTTCATCTGGTTTTCAGTAATGGTCCTTTAGGTAACTAAAACGGCTTCGCTTGAAGAACCAAATTAGAAAGGTAGAAAACTGGTAGGAAATAATTTCTCATCTTCACGTCCATTTAATCGGGATTGCTTTTCATTTCTGCTGAAATCCAAGGCAGCGCTGGTTGAAAATGTATAACTGACTCACCTTTCGCATTTCGCAGTATGTATTTGAAGATTGCGTATTTCTGTGATATTGGGTACAATAAACAAAATGCTTCTTAAGTCCACGCAACTAAAAAGTAGGTTGTATCCTCTGCAAGATTGTTTTTTTATTGAAGAACGTGACTGGAATGTGAGAGGAACTGATAACAGTCTACAAAACAATCTCCAGGCAGGATTTTACCAAAACAACAACAACAACAACTAAAATGAGAAGCATTTTGCTCTCCTTGAGGTAGGCTTGCATCTAAATGTGGGTGTTGGATGTCTTATAAGATAGCACCGCAGAAAACAGATTACAGCTGGGTTCATCTTGCGTACACAATCACAAAAACAGCTGCACCTGACTTCAAAATGTGATTCCCATCAGGCTTAGTTTTAAGAATGAGCAACATGGCAAAAACAGATTTCAGTGTCATAGACTGGATGTACCATATTTATCATGTACCATATTTGTCATATTTATCAAGTTGGAATGAACAAAATGTAGCAAGGATACACACTATATGGTATCGGGAAGCCTGACATCACATAAACAGGAACTTTAATGACATT
>JBBIGA010096255.1:0-11110 GCA_037576975.1 Alestes dentex | reverse complement strand
GAAGAAAATTGTGCATGCAAACCATGTTCCCCTGTGTATTCAACCACAAACACACACACACGCTCACACATACACACACACACACATCACACAAACAGGCAAGAGAAAATGGATTGGTCTTTAGAGACCATCCACATTTAGTCAGCATATGTGGTGCACCAAACTAAGCAGTGACAATCTCACGCCCGGGGCTGATAGTTTACATGCTTTGTGTCTCCAAATGTAAAGTAGGTTCGGTTGTGCTTTGAGTCTAAATCTGTTTTATGAAATGGGTTATGCCGGACATCTGTGTAATTCCTTTGTTCTTTGTGACTTTGCAACACATTTTTGTACAAGATGTTAGTAAAAGGCACATGTTTCATTCAAGCAACTCACATGACTTCCACATCCATTTCAGCCTGTTCAGCCGAACCCCTGTGTTTAGATCCTGCAGTATGTTTGTCATGTTATTTCTTAGTTACAGCAGTTCATAGCCTCTGTATGTGCAGAACAGAGTTTAGAGAAGACCAGTCTAAAGGCAGTAACAAATGAGTTCATAATCTTGAGCTCATGCAGACTGCAAAATGTTGTGTATGGTTTTCTTCTACTTTGTGGAAGAGGTCTGGGCAAACTAGTGAAGCATACACACTTTATGTCCAGAAGTTTGTAAACACCTGCTCTATTAATGTTTCTTCTGAATTCAAGGACAACGGTGTGGAGTCTGTTCCCCATTTGCTGCAGTAACAGCCTCTACTTGTCTAGAAGAAGCTTTACACTAGTGATCCTGTGAGAGTTTGATTGGGTTCGGCCACAGAAGCATTAGTGAGGTCAGGTACTGATGTTGGACGATTAGTTCTGTACAACAGATTCTGCTTATTCCAGAGGTACTAGGTGGAGCTCCATCACTCCAGAGAACACAGTTCCACTGTTCCACAGCCCAGACTGGGCTAGTGCGGCTGGGCTCGATCCAGAGTGTCCCACTCAACTGGCAGTGCTTTGCTACGTAGCTCATAAAAGCTGTGTCTGCACAGTTTGAACGCCTGTGTCAGCAATGGGTGAGTCTTAAACGAGCGGAAATCACTCCTTAGGAGGTGTGTCTCAATACATTTGGACGTATAATGTAGATAGTGCCAGAGCTGTGTTAGAGCGTCCCTGAGAATGTTTTGTATTATTTTTATAGCAGCATTTGATGGCCAAAAAGCAGAAAAAAGCGGCATCATTTTTTTGTGGCTGTGTAATGATAAACTGCCGTATTTGTTCACACCAAAATATTGCAGAGCAATGAAATCAGGTTTTAATAGAAAGTTCTCCATATGCATCTGTAGTACAAAGTACGTGAACCACCTCAGCAAGTCTGTTGGTTTATTTTCTATGAGAAACCTATAGCTGTAGTGTTAACATGATGGTTGTTTTATATTGCTGCCGTATAAATAAATAAAGGAATTTAATCCTGAGATCGTCCTTTTGTGTTTTAAACTCCTCACAGTGGATCATCATACAAATAACGAAGCGGGAACCGCAAAGGTTCCGTGGGTTCTTAAAATGGTTCTGTGCTGTGGGTTCTTGAATGGGTTCTTAAAATGGTTCTGTGCTGTGGGTTCTTGAATGGCTTCTAAGTGCACGTGCTGGAAGTGATTCTCCAGGAGGGTCTTATTGCGGGTCTAATCAAGTCCACCCGATTCCCCTCCATTCAGATGCTTCTAAGGAATTCAATAAACTCTATAGAGGGGTTTGTCTAAGCAACTTATTCACGAGGGTGGAAGATTCAAATAGAAATTAGAGTGATGAGTTCGCTGCAACCTGGTGAAATATCCTGCTAAAACAACATATTTTGGTAGATGTATTTTATAGGTTGTTGCCTTATTGACTTTTATATGGTTTTTTCAGACAAATCGTGGTTTGCTTCCATTGTCTTGCCCTATAGTCAATTGCTTATGGAAATATGAAAGGATGAAGCTTGTGCAAAAGATCATTACAGGGGGCACAGATGCTGCCCCTTTCAGCCTGCTAGGGGTCAAAGGACACTAGAAGTACAAGAACAAGTGGCACTGCCCTACTCCTGCGATGTCCAGTCTCATCGTGTGAACCCCCCATCCCCCCCGTCCAGCCCAGACTGCCCAGCTGACTGCGTGGAGACCGAGAGTCTGCTGCCGGTTTTACCCTCGGCCAGCTGACCTAACGTCCCTACAACGGCCGCACGTTTCAGGGATACACCGTGAGGCCTGTACAGAACGACAAAAACGCTTCATTTAGCTTTTAGGTTTTATTGTTTTAATGAAAAGAACTGTAACTGAACACAAGCTAAATAAGTGACAATGTTTGAGAAAAGTCAAGCAATTTATTGTCATTATAGTATTATTATTGTTATTAGTAGTAGTAGTAGTAGTAGTTGTAGTTGTAGTTGTAGTAGTAGCAGGATTAACAACACTACTACTAATACACACCATGACACACCGTGAGGCCTGTACCGGACTTATTGTAAGTGTCGGGATCAGACTCTTTATTCTGTCTTTCTCTTACACTTTTTCTTGGTGCAGGTGTCAATGTAAAGTCTAATAAAATACTGGAGAAAGGTGGAAGGGTAGATCTAGTCAAGTAGGCTTGTCGTCTCTGCCATACACACAGAAATGAAACAGCGTTCCTCCAGGACCCTGGTGCGAAACAAAGAACATAAACAGACCCACGAAGAACAAAAGCAGAAACACCACAACAATACTGGCAGAAGTGCAGAGAGAGTGTAAGTGGAACACAAGATAAACAAAAGGACAAAACATTTAGCGCAGATGACAAGCAGCTGTAGTACAGTTTGAATGAATACAATATTGAGATACTGTATTCCAGCAGCAGAATGTAGCAGCAAAAATGTAGAATAGAGGTAGACGGGAATAAATAATGTGCAAATACTAGCAGCAGCAGGACAGAGTGCGAAGTATATAATGAGTAATCAGGGTATTCTAGAGTGGCAGTTGAGGTGTACGTTGTTTTGTTGAAGGCAGAACAGTTCAGTATATTTGTGCATTGTGTTAGGAGGAGGAACAACTTCAGGGTTAGGCTGGTGGGGGGGGGTACAGTTTATGAATTAGTTTTGATTGATCATTTACCTTTATAAGTGACTTTTTATCATTATCAATAACTGTTGTAAAACAGTTTAATGTGATGCTCGGTTTCTATGAACATGACATGCTGCTTTGGCAACACTGTTCCTGAAACTTTGAATTAGATAGACAGACAGATAGATATAGAGACAGACAGATAGGTAGATAGGTAGATAGATAGATAGATAGATAGATAGATAGATAGATATAGACATAGACAGATATAGATATATATAGAGAGATAGAGTGGTAGGTAAGTAGATAGACAGATAGATTGATGATAGATAGACAGACGGTAATAGATCTGAGATGTTTGGCTCCTCAGCTTAGGGTGCTCCAGTCTGAAGTGCTCTCTGGCGCCATCTAGCGCCTCATATTACCTCCACCCCACCCCACCCCCGCCCCCTGCGGTTTCTCTCTCAGTGAGAAAATAATGCCGAGCAATAAAAGAAAGGAAAACGAACAGTTTCCTAACAGTTGGCTGCAGTTAAAAAGGTGGGGCCGAGTTCTACCCGCTCCTCTGAAGTCGTGTTTTATTTGTTCTCCAGCTGCAGTGAGCAGAGAAACCGTCATTCAGGACGTCGGTCTGAAACCGAGCCTCTCCGGGTCCACATGAACATTCTCTCTCATTCCGCCTGATATGTACCGACCATTTCTCCCGAGGGATCAGACGGAGACCCGACTCACAAAACGACAAAAATACATGCTTCATTTAGCTTTTATTTCTTATTTAAATAACTTTTTACAAGTTTTTTTTTTAATTATGATGTATTATTATAGTGTTTAATGAAAAGAACTGTAAGTGAACACAAGCTAAATAAGTGACAGCGTTTGAGAAAAGTAAAGCAATTTATTATAATTATAGTTTATTAGTTATAATTAGTAGAAGTAGTAGTTGTAGTAGTAGTAGGATTAATACTACTACAACGAATAATAATACAATCATGAAATACTTATTATTACTACTACTACAACTAATAATAATAATAATAATAATAATAATAATAATGGTATTTCCTAATAACCTTGCAACCAGTCTAAATATTTCAAGTGGCCCCAAATCAACATTACTGCTATTTTGTGACGTAGCAAGTGTTCTGTACTGATCAAAATGAGTTTCAGATGAAGACAATAATGACGTCTGTTCTCAGATCAATATCAGATATTCTGCAGTAAGCAGGAAAATCTGACGGGTTCTGATCTGCTCTGAGCCTGTTGAGCGCGATTTAAATATGCAGAGGTGTGTGTGTGTGTGTGTTGGGGGTATATGTTGATGTGTGAGTGTCTGTGTCTGCGTGTGCTTGTTGGGGGTGTGTGTTGATGTCTGTGTGCATGTTGATGTGTGTGAGTGAATGTGTGTGTGTGTGTGTGTGTTGGGGGTGTATGTTGATGTGTGTGAGCGCGAGGAGAGCAGGAGGAGGAGGAGGATCCTGCCTCGCGCGAATGTTTAACTGGCAGGCGGAGAGTCTCGAGCCGCACTGGCAGACGGAACTCGCGCGCTGCAGACGGACGTCTCGAGGCTGGGCGTGATCGGACTGCGCGTGGCTGTCCGGGAGGAAAATCCGGACCCTGCAGAACCGGAGCCCCGGGACCCGAGCCTGACTGGATTTACCTCACTCACTCCTCCTGACTCTCTGGGATACACGCGACTTTCTTTTCTTTTTTATTTCTTTTTCTTTTTGTTATTATTATTATTTTTTAAATTTTTTATATATTTTTTTATATATATATAATTTTTTTTTTTTTAACCATTTTCATATCATTGCGCACCGATGGCTGCGCGCTGGGCTCTGATCGTCTTGTTAACACTGCACGCGCCACGGAGGATCGCACCTTTAATCACAGGTGAGAGAGGGAGAGAGGGGGGCAGAGAGAAATTGGATGAATGTGAAAGAAGTGAGAGATAGAGTGAAAGAAAGAAAGCGTGAAAATGAGTGAGTGAGAAGATGAAGAGAGAAAGAACTGAGAGAAATGGTTAGAAAGGGACAGAGAGAAAAGAAGACAGAGAGATCGTGAGAAAGAGACAAGACAGAGAGAGAACAGAGCAATCAGAGAGAGAGAGAGAACGGGAGAGAGAAAAGAAGAGAGTGAGAAGGAGAGAGAGAGAAAGGAGACAGGAACATAGTGTGTGTGAGAGAGAGAGAGAAAGTGAAGGAGAGAGAGGTCGGAGACAGAGAGAGATACAAGAGAAAACAGAGATTGAAAGACAGAGAAGGGGGGAGAGCGAGAAGGAGAGAGAGAACAGAGAGAAATCAGAAAATGTGAGAGAGAGAGAGAAAAGGAGAGAGAGCAGACAGGGAGTGAGAAACAGAAGAGGAGAAAGAGATAAGAGACAGAGAGAGAGAGGTTGACAGTAAAACTCGCCGTGATGTCCTCGTGCAGCGCCGCTTCCACGCGCTCCTAAACGGCCCTAAACATAAATCCCTAAACCTAAACCGCTAAACCTAAACCCCTGAACCCTGCAGTGTTTTACACTCTAAACGCCGTGGCTCTCAATCTTTCTATTAACTTGATCAAACTACAAAACTCGTCCTGACTTTATCCACCACACCTGAGACACATGGGGGTGAAGCTCAGAGTCTGTGTGTGATTTTTGTTCTGATCTCTTTAACCCAGCACTACTTCAACGCTACTCAGTTTTACCACTAAAGTCCCATTTTAGCACTTTTTAAAATATTGGAACTCCATCAGGAGGACAGCTTCATTTCTGCACCCCATGTCTTGTGTGTGTCTCTCTCTCTTTAACATATCTCTCTATGTCTCTCCTCTTTTGTATCTCTAGCTCACTTAACTCTCCGTCTGTCTCTGTATCTCTTCTTTCACTCTCTCTCTGTCTTTTCCAGCTCTCTGTCTCTCTTCTTTCACTCTTTTTTTTTACATCTCTCTCCCCCTCCTCTAATCCTCTCTCTCCATCTCTCTTCTTTCACACTTTCTTCCCCCTCTCTCTCCGCCGTGTACAAGCATGAATAAAACCGAATTGAATCACAAACGGATATATTATTATCATTAGTAGTAGTAGTAGTAGTTGTAGTAGTAGTAGGATTGAACTGATCCCGACTGAAGTCTGTCAGTTTTACTCGTTTATTTAAGTCTGAACACGTCACATGCCGCGACGTTTTGTGGTGCTATTTCCAGTCAAAGTTTTAAGTAAAACTGAAGTTAAATGATGAACAAAATGGTTTTTTTTTGTGTTCAGAGTCTCTCCGGAGGGTCTTGTGTGCGGTACGACCGTTAAAATTCAAATTATGAGGCGCGAGATCGAGGCGAAAAGCAGAAATAGGAGGGGAAACTCTTAAACAAATTAACGACTTTCTACTGTATGTTCTTACTCCGAGGGTTTAATTCTGGTTTATTGTGACGAATCTGCTTGCCCTGGTGGCCAGTAGTAAGAGAACCGTGTGTGTGTGTTTCCTCAGGTACGGAGGCCAGCTGTGATAATGAAGGAGAGGTGCTGCACATCCCCAACATCACGGACGACCCCTGCATCTCCTGCGTGTGTCTGGTGAGAACAGACTGCACACTTTCCTCCCCTTTTCTGGTCCCTCAGAGGCCCCTCAGTGGGTCAGCAGGCTGGGCAGTTCATTTCAGAACAGTGTTTGGTCCAAACCAGAGAACCTGATTTTCACAGCTGATTGTCACTTATGTGAGGAGAGCTCTCTCTCTCTCTCTCTCTCTCTCTCTCTCTCTCTCTCTCTCTCTCTCTCTCTCTCTCTCTCTGTTTCTCTCCTCTCTCTTTCTCTCCTCTCTCTCTCTCTCTCTCTCCCTCTGTTTCTCTCTCCTTTCTCTCTCTCGCTTCCTCTCTCTCTCTTTCTCCCCCTCTCTCTCAGTCTCTCTCCCCTCCATCTTTTACCCTCTCCTCTCTCTGTCTCTCACCCCCCTCTCTCCCTCTCTCTCTTCTCCCTCTCTCTCTCTCTCTGCCTTTCTCTCTTGCTCCCTCCTTCCCTTTCACTCGTCCCCTTCTCTTTCCCCTCTTTCTCTCTCCATTTTCTCTCCTCTTGCTCACTGTCTCTCTCCTCCCTTTTAATTCTTTCCCCCTCTCTGTGTCTCTCACCCCTCTCCTCCTTTCTCCCTCTCAGTCTGCCCCCCCACACCTCTCACACACCTCTCTCCCTGATTCCCAGTCTCTCTCTTTCTCTCTCTCTCTCTCTCTCTCTCTCTCTCTCTCTCTCTCTCTCTCTCTCTGAGATTCTCCTGAGGTGTGATAGACTCCTCTGAGTTTTGCCCCCGGCCTTATCTAATCTGCCCCAGGCCTCCTGCTACGGGTCATGGCCCACCTTTAATCTGCCCCTGCCCTGTCTAAGAGACGGCGCGGCGCGGAGCACGAGGCCCCTGTTTAAGTGTCTGCTAATGGCTGGTCAGGAACTGAGCAGCTTCAGTCTCCATGCCACCACACACACTCACGCTCACACACTCACACGCCAAAACACACTGCTGCATGTAAACTGTATGCCCAAAAGCATACAGACAGCTCCTCTAATGAGTTTAAGGTGCACCCATTCCTGAAACAGGCGTTCAGGCGTTGCTAACAGAATGGGATGCTCTTCATAAGCTGTACAGGAACCTGAGGTCACCATGCAATGCCAGTGCCCCCAGTGCACTGGAACTGCACCCTCTGGATTGATGGCGCTCCAGCCAGTGAGTTGGAGTGGAGCTTCTGATCCAGAACTAATCAGCCAGTGTGCCTGATCCCACTAATGCTCTCAGATGCAATCAAGCTTCTCACAGCAATGTTTCTTGACATCTAGTGATACTCCCCAATATGTAGAGGCTGCTTTTGCCTCTCCAAAATCTCCAAACTAGAAACTTTGCAGGAAAAGTAGCAAAGGTTCTTTATTTGAATGTGTGTTAATGTAAAGTTATTTTTATGTGTGTCATTTTGGATCATTTATATTGGTAAAATGGTAAAAAATAATATTCACACAGTTAGATAGATTACCCATTTTTTGTATAAAACAGAATGCCACTGCCTGCGGGATAGTGAATAACTCTACACCCCCCTGACCACCACACCAACTAACATACTTAAACACACCCTGATTATATAATTACAGCTATTATTATTATTATTATTATTATTATTATTATTTTATTACAGCTACTATTAGTACTACTTCATTTTTTGGTCTTCATTAGTATTTGTTATAATTATTTTATTAGTCATATATCTACTTTATTAGAGCTTTATGTTAATCTGTAGTTCACTCCATTTCATCATTTGCCTTTATTTTATTACCATTTTTTGATTATCATTATCATGCAACATTCAGGTTCTTTTTTCTTCTTTTTTTTTTTTAAACATTACATAATTTTAAACATTGTATACTGCTTTTGCAACATTTATCCTGAAACTGTCCTACCGCTAAAGCTATTTTGAATTAGAATTTAATAAAAGGCTGTATGATGACCTTACTATTAGAATACAATACGAAAGCCCCATACTGATCCCAGATCTGCAGTCGCACTTGGGAAAGTTTGATGTGTCTCTCAGGGCCGGGCTGATGAGGGCAGGGGCACAGGCTCTGCTTGTGTGTGTAGGTCACGACCTGCATGTTTTTAGAGAAAGGTCAAGGGTCAGAGGGCAAGGGCGGTGCGATTACTGGGGCCACGAGTGGAGAAATGCTCTTAAGAAGAAATCTCAGACATTTCTGCACAGCATGAGAGAAAAGCAGCAAACACTTAAGGGCTCGTTTTGGCACGAGTGCCCATCAGTTTAAAACGCAGACAGCTATGTTATCCGTTACTGACTGCGCTTTTAGGCCAGTCATAGAGAGCCATTAAACAACCAGTGTATAGTCATTTCACAAACTGAACAGATGATTGGATGCGAGTTTTTTATGCCATCATCTTATTTTATCAATTGATTCTCCCTCCTCTGCTTTTTTATGTGGTCTGTTTAGCAAATGTTAGATTTGAAAAATGACTGTACTTTTTTAATGTGGCACTGCTGTGCAACATGTTCAGAAAAGGCACTTTTCCACAGGTGTACAGGAACTGTGCTGTACCTAAATTGTTCTGTGATGGTACTCTGATTTTCCAGTGTATCTCAGCCTGGTATCAGTGTCATTAACGCTCTGGGAGCGCAATTCTCTCCCTGTAGTTTGTACATCCCAAAACCGCGTCCATGGAGTTGAACCAGCGAACGCGGTTTTGTGACCATGTCAGAGCCGCTATTGTTATTGTGCTCTTTTATATATTACAGTCTTGTTTCTCAGCATTGTTTAGCCATGCAATGAAAATCTAACCCAGCTACTAATCTAACCTTTGCATTTCTCACAGTTGTTAGAAAACTCCCACTGAACTTTATCTTCAGCCTAAACAGATAGCAGTGCTTGTGTTCGGCCCATTTTTTTCCACTACCGTTGAGTAGCACGAGTAGGATACGGCTTGGGTACGGGTCACTTTATTTGTAATGGAAAAACATTTGTTTGCAGTACGGCACGGTACCTTGTGCCAGTGGAAAAACACTAAAACCAACACTGTGTTGCAAAAATGTCTTGATGATATATATTGTGATGCTATATTGTTGCCATATTGCTGACCTTGATTGTCATGTGGGATCTGATTGAAAACCTAAATGGTACACTCTTATTAGAAAAAGGGCAACACTGAAATCAGAACTTTAGAGAAGCAAGCTTGAGAAGTTTGCCAGGCCTCATCTGTCAGACTGGACCTTCCAACCAGAGAGTTTTCGGGGCTCTGAGTTTAATCTCCCGTGACCTTTGACCTCCTTGAGAAAGGTCCCACACTCCACATCACTTAGCACTAAATGACCGAGAGGGGAAAAACACAGGTGGACAAATACAGGCCAGTGCCCATCACTTTAATTTCCAACCTGGTTTTAGGACATCAGTGAGGTGTGTCTGATGTAGAGTTTTCTAAAATGGTAAGAGATGGGTTGTGAATTGCTTGTTGTTGGTGGTGATTTTGGTGCTTCTTTTATCCACAGTGTGTAATAAATCTAAACAGCTGTTGCACAGTACGTCCAACAGTTTGCACTCTCCTCTTTACACTGGGTGTCAGAACATGGCTGTAGAAGTATTCAATTCCATTCCGCCAGGAGAGCATTAGTAAGGTGAGGAGGTACAAGCCTCTACTTAATGGGGAGTTTAATAGGTGTTGGAACATTTCTCTGAGAATTCTGATTGCATTCAGCCACAAGAGCAATAGTGAAGTCAGGCACTGATGTTGACACCACTCCAACTCATCCCAGTGGTGTTGGATGGAGCTCCATCACTCCAGGGAATGCAGCTCCTCTGCTGCACAGCCCAAAAGAGGGCCTCTAGGCGATGCTGGGCACTGGGAGTGGTGAACTTGAGTTGATGTTCTCCAGAGCATCTCATTCTAATGGTCAGTGCTTCACAATTTCACACCGTTGTCAATGTTTCACCTTTAAAATAGCCAAATTCACTAATTAGAAGGGCTGCAGTGTTTCCCACAGGGCTGCAGTTTTTCCCACATATAGACTTTATAAAAGACATGTTCTGTGAGAAGACATGGACTTGGTGGATATTTTACAAGTACGGACCTTCTCCTTATTGTGTAATGCCTTCTACAGATTGTGTGTGATGGTGTGTATGAAGGTGCGTAGATGTACAATGGTGTTTGGGAAGATGTGTAGATGTATGATGGTGTGTGTGAAGGTGCATAGATGCACAATGGTGAGTATGCAGATCTGTAGATGTATGATGGTGTGTGAAGGTGTGTAGAAGGTGTGTAAATGTATGATGGTGTGTGTGACGGTGTGTAGAAGGTGTGTAGATGTATGATGGTGTGTGTGAAGGTGTGTGGATGTACAATGGTGTGTATGAATATCTGTAGATGTATGATGGTGTGTGTGAAGGTGTGTAGATGTACAATGGTGTGTGTGAAAGTGTGTAGATGTACGGTGGTGTGTGTGAAAGTGTGTAGATGTATGATGGTGTGTGTGAAGGTGTGTAGAAGGTGTGTAGATATGTATGATGGTGTGAATGAAGGTGTGTAGATATATGATGGTGTGTGAAGGTGTGTAGATGTGTGATGATGTGTTTGATGGTGTG
>JBBIGA010096195.1:0-11111 GCA_037576975.1 Alestes dentex | reverse complement strand
AGTAAGGCATAAGGTATCAAGATTCTGATCAGTTATTAATTCGTTGACAAGAGCAGTTTTAGGGGCGAGCGATCTTATGTTTAACAGTCTCAACTTTAGCTTTAGATCTAAGGTGCTGAACTTACTGGAAGTATGAGAGACATCAATTAAATTATTTACCTTTTGGTATTTCCTACTTTTCTGATTAGTTTAGGGGACAGACACGGTCTTGGTATTATAAAACTTAGGGTGAAGCCTAGGTGACGACTCAAGGCACCTCACAGATAGTCGGTTAAGCCAGTTTGTCTGCCCCGGCACTGGTTTGTCAGCAGCGACTACCTGAACTGTGCTGCCAGCTAGCTAACAGACTATGGGCTATGCTGCAGGAGATGAGAGCAGCACCCTCCCGTGAGGGGTGGATACCGTCCCGGGCTAGGAGACCAGGCAAGCCCTCGAACATGGACCAATTGTCAATAAATCCCACATTGTTTTCCGAGCACCACTTGGACATCCAGCAATTCAAGGCCCAAAGCCTGCTGTAAGCCTCAGGGCCATGCCGTATTGGAATGGGGCCAGAGCATACTACTGTCTGGGCTAATTTGCACACCTCTTTAACACTAGCCTTAGTGACCACTGACTGCCGCAGACGGATAGTGTTTCATTAACCCCTACATGAAACACTATCCTCTCATACCTATGCCTAGCTAGTCCGGCACTCTGGCACCCGGTTTACACCTAACAGTAGCTGTTGCTGAAGTCCCTAAAGGAGTAGCTAATTTCACGTGTTGAAGAACTGAATCACCTATAACCAGAGCACTTCGAACAGGCTTCTCAGCTGACGCTTCACTGAGGAGGGCAAACCTGTTTGACACGTGAATGGGAGGAGGAGAGTGGTGCTCGCGTGGGGGAGCTCTCCCGTGAGGGAAGAATATGCTGCTGAATAGTCACCCAACTGCCCTGCTGCGGGGCTCTACAGCTGGAGTCGGGGGCAAGCTATCTTCCGCTAAGGCACCCAGACTGGCTAGCATGCCCCCCTAACTCTCGTCTCCTATCCCTAGTTAAAGTCCGGATGCGCTCCTCTAACTCTGAGACCTTCTCCATCAGATACGTAACTAACGTACACTTCATACAAGTAAACTTTACGCTAGTGCTAGGGCTACTGGTGGAGAGAGGGGCTGAACTAAACATGCCGCACTCCTTGCAGAGAACTCCATAATGAAACTTACCGTTTATCAGACCAGTTGTCTCTCGTCAGTGGGCTGGTGACATTGTAGACCGATGGAAATAGTTTAATAATCATCCAAAACGTTAAGTTAACTAGAAGTTATAATTAGCAGCTAAAACAGAAGTACAAACACGCTAGGAGCACGCTAGCACACTGGGGAACAACTTCAATTCAGGAAGAGGGACTCTGCGGCAGAATCCTTCCTTTCTTGTCTTTACAAGCCCTCTGCAGAGCAGGGGCAGGTACCACTCACATTTCCCACATTCACGTACTTCAGTCACCCCTGTAAACACACAGACAGGAGAGGGACATGGAAGAGAGGCTTTGAGGAGGTACCATGCAAAACCCACAGCTGGAACGTAGACTCTGTCTCTGCCACCGACAGAGTATGTAGATTTCTTGTGTACATCTTCTTGCCGTCTATCCTTCCTTCCCCTATTGCAGTGTACAGGATGCGTTCACCTTAACAACACAACTTCTAACCAGAGTCCAGGTATTGAGTGGGTGACCACACGAAGATTCTGAGGCACGGCTGGCTATTTATACCCACAAACCTCCACACACAGCCAGTCACACAACAGGGACAATCACCTACTAAACAAGTATCACGTAATGCAAATACAAGACAGACTGACATGTCGTTAGGTACCTAGAAACCCAGCTATGGAGCTAATGAGTCTCCACGGCTACACCTGGGTTGCTTAGGCATCTAACGAGCAATCATACAACACACCCTCATGACATGCCTTCATGCCCAGAGCCGTATACCCCCTAATACTCCGGCGACGGGCTTTGTTGAGGGCGTGGCCGAGAAGTACCTGATGTGACAGACGTCTGTGCTTGTATGTACATTGTCAAAATGCACCATATTGTTGTGACCATTATTGCACATGAACAGTGCAAGAAACATAAGAGAAAGTCTATAATGATTATTCATTCACTCAAATGCCAAAATTAATTTACATTTTAAGTACTTTTACAGCAAAAATGTGTGCGATTAATTTAGATTAATTAATCAGAGCTTGTAATTAATTAGATTAATTTTTTAAATGACTTGACACTAATTATTAAAGACCCGAGGATTCCCACTAGTACAATCACTATTTTTATTCCTGTATTACTTTTTTGGAAAGGACTCTTCTGTTGCTAGAACAGTGCTCCGTAAATCAAAACAGTTTAAAGGAGAAATGAGACATGATCCTTCCTGCTCCAGCTGTGTGGAAAAACAAGGCAGTCTGAGGAAAGCAGCCATGTTCTTCTGACAGGTGGAGATGCAGTGGCACATGAACTCCCAGTATGCCCTCCTGCTTCTGCTGCTCACTCCTCTCCATCGCCCTGCTTGGTGAATTTTACATCCTCTTAAAAGATTACTCATGTTAATGTCTGGCCGCTTGCACTGACCATTACAGCCTTGCACCTCCAGCCTTCCCATTTTTATAAGCTCTTGTTATTTCCTCTGATCAATTGCTATTGCCTCCAATCAATGCAACAGTCTTCGGGCTGAAATAGCTTTACTTTGGAGCGTCCAATCAAGGTCTACTTTGGAGACTAGTTTTGCAGAAAAGTAAAAGGGGGAAAAAAAGAGTTGCTGGCAGACGACAAGAAAATTGACGTTCTCTAGACAGGCAATCAATTCTGTGAAGTTCGGAGTGATTCCGAGGCTCAGCCGGATCGATACTTTGAGGAAGTCAGTCAGAGGAAAGCAGGTCAGGAAGTTGAGCAACAGTTTAAACGTGAACTGATCCGCATTCTTTCCCTTTCAATGGTGAGCAATAAAAGGGTTATTTCTACTTTCTAATCAAATGTTCTCAATTAATTTAGAAGAAAATAAGCTGATAAAGGGTTTGATTCCTGGTCTTTCCTGTGTGGCATTTGCACATTCTCCCATTGTTTGTGTGTGTTTCTATAGTAATCTCTGGTTTCCTCCCAAAGTCCAAAGTCCTGCACATCAAATGGACTGAAGACGCTAAATTGTCCATCAGTATAACTGTGACTGTGTGTTTGTCTGTGTGTCTGTCCTGTGACTGGTAACCTGTCCAGTGAGTTTCTCTACGTTTCACCCTGCGATTGTTGGAATAGGGTCTAGCAGCCCACCTCGATATTGGCATTGGCAATTTGGCAAAAATATTGATTAAAAACTACAATTAAGTGAGCTGTCCACACTCCAATCATTGTAAAAAAAAAGTAATATAAAAACAAAACATAAAAGGAGATGCAAGAATCAATCAAAATGATTGGCCAATATTTCACTTGTTAAGCTTTCTTAAAACAAGAAGAAGTTTCTAAAACCATATATAAACTACTACTAAAAAAGATCTGCTATTTCTTTTCAAGATTTTCTAGCTTATTTAGATTTAATTTTTTTGCAGTGTAGCAACTATTGGTCAACCTTTCAGCACATAGCATCACACTGTTCCACTGGCTGACTATTTTCCATCACACCAGTGTTTTGGAACCTTAACCCTTTCTGGCACTTTGAGGCAATTTGCTACACCTTTACATTTTTAAGCATTTAATCTAACTAAAACATCTATGCCAAAGTGACAAATATTGTTATATTCTGGAAAACCTCAGCTATAATAACATGCAAGTAAAGTGAATGTAATGAAATTATTATTTTTTTAATATTGTGTAAACATGACATGACAAAAAAAATAAATAAACAAAGGTAGAAAACACACCCTAAATATGTCTGGGCAAGACTTTTGAAGTTTGAACCTTGTAAACATATGTCTTGGCTACAAAAAGCTAAGGAGAGCATTCAGAAATATTATGTAGTTTCAATGCAATTTGTAAAAGAATCAGACTAGGTACTTTTTCTCTGCTCTTTCACATGCATATTCATTAGATGGGTGTTTCACACCTGTAACACCAATCTCCCCCTGTCAATGGCCATGTAACAATGGCTGTCATTGTAATGTCAATGGATGTCATTGTTATGTTATAGCTGGTACAACATACAGTGAAATGCTTTTTCTGGCAAATGACACAAAAGTAGTATAAATGAAAAAGAAAAATAGTATAAATACGTAAAAATAGAAAAGCTTACATTAAATAAAGAAGAAATAAGTACCCACATCACCAAAATAGTATAAGTAAAAAAGAAAAATACAGTATGAACAGGTAAATGGAAGTATATAAGTATAAAGAAAGCATAAGTGTATAAGTATATATAAAAATACAATTAAGTATATAAATAAAAATACATATAGGTCTGATGTAGGCACATGTACACACTTTGTTGTTTTATACTGTTATGCTTGAGAGACAACATCGACCGGAATCAAATTTCTTGTATGTGTTCGCTCACATACTTGCCGATTCTGATTCTGATTCAAGCCAGTTAGCCGCCGTTCTAGTGTTAAATTATTATTTATTTTCCAAAGCCACAGGGAGACTCTACATAAGGATGAAAGAGCTAGTAAAACGGCTAGTAAAACAGATATTAGGCTACTTACTCGTCGGATATGTCTTCGACTAAATCAAGACTGGATAAATCAGACTGCGTCATCTGACTCACTCTCCAAAGCTTGGTTAGCAGCATCCTCAAAGTGTTCCCTGTGCTCTGTGTTTGTTTATAGCGGTGAAATGGGGTGTGTTCTCATCACCCCTGCTACACAATGAGCCAATCACGCCATTGCTATTCAAGTATTCAGATTGTCGTTTTACATCTGAATGGCTGAAGGCCGTCACTGCGTCTTGCAGCAGGACAGAAAATCACATGCTTCCTTTTTATCCTATTTACAAAGTGCCATTGATATATTTTATTTTACAACATACATATTTGAGAACTGATTGTTTTGGAAAATCTGAAAAGTCCCATATATGGGACCGCCGACCTCAGAGGGTTAAGCAACAAACATGTTCTAATTACAAACATAACACTGCAAATAAACTGTTAAATAAAATTTAACATTACATCTGATACACCATCATCTTTATACACAAAAGTTTGACATTCACACTTTTATACATCTAACAGTCCACCAACAACTAATTCACAACTCGGGATGCTGCCAAGCTGTTGTTTTCATTACGTGCCTTTATAAACCATCTTTCTTGAGTATTTATGTTCTCCTATATTTGTTCACCACTTCTATGGCACTGTAACCACAGTAACCACAGCTCATGCTGTTATACAACAAATGGAATAATCCTGTTAAACAAATCAAACAGGTGACACCAACATCCAAGCAAAAATCGTCTCACTGATGAGGAGATATTTAGAAAATTAACATTTTTATTTAAAGGTCCATGACATGAAAATTTCACTTTGTGAGATTTTTAAACATTAATACGAGTTCCCCTAGCCTGCCTATGGTCCTGCAGTGGCTAGAAATTGCAATAGGTGTAAAGAGTGCTTTGGTCATCCTGCTCCGCCATTCAGAGAGCGATAGCTCAGATGGCCCATCTGGAATTTGGCCCTGCATGACATCATAGGGGGAAAGGTTACCTCCCGTTTCTCGTTCTTTGCCCGCCCAGAGAATTTCGCACCCCTCCCCTAAAAAGTTAGCTCCACCGACTGTCATGGCTTGCAGACAAGCAAAGCATGGCAGTTGCTGGGTGCTTAGACGTAAAAATGAGCACAAATGTATTTTTTAGTTCCTTCATGCAAGTCTCTGAAGAACCAGTTGGTTAATTTTATCTTTCTGGAAATGCGCCGACACGACTTCATAAAAATTTGTATGTCTGCGGCAAACATTTCGCCAAAGACTGTTTCCTCAACTTGGGGCAATACAGAGCTGGTTTTGCTGAACGGCTGAAAATTAAGTCTTAAGGTACGTGTGTGAATGGTGTGTGAATACACACATTAAATCGAGTATTGTACTTCTTTGTTTTTTGGACAACCATGCTTCTGTTAGTTTATGAACCATTGCTAAACACTGTAAACATTAGCGCATGGTACCGCAAGCTCCTCCTCCACCCTCCACCTTGCCCCGCCTCTCTCCTCCTCGCCCTGTCTCTCTCCTCCTCCTTATCATTTAAAGCTACAGATGCAGAAACAACATGTCCTGGGGAAATCTCATTGTGGGACTGGCTCGAAGTGGCTGTAATTCTGCACCAAGGCTGAATTTTGGAAAGAGACTTCAGATACAGTATTAGGGGACAACTAAGACCTATATAAAAGCCTAAAAAATCAACATGTCATGGGATTTTAAAAAAAATTCATAGACCTGAAACTACTGCTCTGAAACTGCTGCTCAGTGGTAACATGGCACAACCAGAGTGAATAATAGAACAGATTGTCTTGTAACACTGGTGCACAAACAAACATTTTTAAGCAGGAGTGGCTAGCACTGTTAAAAAAAGGGTCAAATGTTTAAATGTTGACATGTACCACTTGTTGCAACAAGCTAACACTGTACTTCACAGCAATTATCCCATTGTGTTTCTGAGCAGCTGCACTTTGCCTTAACTACAATATGATCAAACACCACAAGTTAAAATCCTAAATAACTACTGCAAAACTCTACCAAAACTCTACCAATTAGCACTACACCAATTAGAATAAGTCTCATATAATTCCATAGGCACACTAATAGAAATGAACATGACTGCAGTCATGGAAATTGCGACATTAAGACATTTGTCCATTAAATGTAGCAATGTAATCACATGCTCAGGACTGTATGTGACTCTCAGTATACATAAAATGTAAAGTTTATCATTTGTGTCTATGGAGTAGTTACAGCAGCTTCCAGATGGGACGTGGTCCCAGACACTGCAGGATTATAGACCGAAGCCCAAATGAGAATTGATCTAGTTTCTGTAACTGTAATCATCACAGCACAGTGGACACAGAACCACAGACAGATTGTGTGAATCTACAGCTTGGGCTACATAAAAATCAGCCTCATCATAGACAAAACACTTTTCTTTTGACCTGTAGATGGTGCTACTTTTCTCAGGTCCACAAAAGTCTCTGATGATGACCTTCGCAGCAAGAAAATCAAAGGGGATTTCTTTGAAAAAGAGGCTTAGCTTAGCTCCATTTTAATTAATGAACAAAGGAGGACAAAGGATAAAAATCTGATTGGACAGCAGTGAATTTTTTCACTTTTTTACACAATATGAAAGCAGACAATCTTCACAAAAACAAAAATGAATCAATACAAATGGTTTAAAATGATTTTATTTTACCTTCTTTTATAAGTATCTAAAATTACTAGATTTTTCAAACAAAAAACAAATCTTATCTTCAGGAGCTAAAAACACATGATTTTGCTTTTGCATTTTTTTTCTTAAATTATATACTGTTTTCCACTTTTGTCTTGAACATGCACACACACACACACACACATACAAGCGCGCAAGCACACACACACACACACACACACACACACACACACTGTAGTAGAGAGTAATGTTTTATGGATGTTCCACAGTAGGCAAATAGAGCTTTTGTTTTTACTGGTAAAACGGAGCTCCCTCATTACATTTGCACAAATTTGGCACAAAGTTAAATTGGCTTGACCTGATATCGATCTCAGCTCCCACAACAAAGCCCACCAGTGTCTCATACAATGTCATTTAGAAAAAGAGAGAATGGCAAAAGGAAAAACAAACACAGACCCCAAACACACACGCACACACACCTACACACACACACACACACACACACACACACACATTCCATTACAGGAGTAGCTTAGTTGCTGTTGGATGACAGGAGCCTTTCATTCAAAAGCCTTGGAGTATCACTCACATCAGCTGACCATACACATACACATACACACACACACACACACACACACACACACACACACACACACACACACAGTTATTCTATATCAGAAAAGCACCACATATTGGAGATTCTGACAAAAATTGGATTTTGTAGAAGAAATGTTTTGATGGTTTTCTAGAAGAAATGTTGAATGTTTTTAGACTAAATGTTTGATGGTTTTCTAGAAGAAATGTTTGATGACTTCTAGCAGAAATGTTTATATTTAGAGGAAATGTTTGATGGTTTTCTAGAGGGAATGTTTGTGAACTAGATGAAATGTTTGATGATTTTTAATTTAAAAATATTCGATTTTTTTAGCAGAAATATTTGATCATTTTGTAGTGTAAATGACAGATGATTCTTTGTGAAAATATTTGATGATTTTCTTGTGGAAATGTTTGATGGTTTTCTAGAGGAAATGCTTTATGGTATTTTTTGAGGAAATAGTTGATGGTTTTCTAGGGGAAATGTTTGATGGTTTACTAAAGAAAAAATCTGGTTGTTTGTACCAGAAATGTTTATAGAAAAAAAAATGTTTCTCATGTAATTAAAAAGAAAGGAAGAAAAATGAACAGCACTACTGGGCAGTTATGCTGGGGTTAGAGTGGACACGCACACACACACACACACACACACACACACACACACAAACGCACACACAATCACACTGATTTTGACCACAGGCATGCAACACACAATGCCTAAAAATAGTTAGCACTCAGTCCTTTAAATCACTCATGCCTAAACAATGAAAAAATAAAGATGTCACAGCTCTGTACAGATGTACCACACACTCAGACACACACATACACACACTAGCAGTGCCTACCTTACATGGAGAATATACCAGTGGTTTCATACAGCAGCCGATGGAGGATGAAGTGTGGATTCTTCATTTCAGAGAAACAGTGAAGAGAAAAGAGAGAAGAAAAGGCGGAGAGAAGATGTGAGGAGTGGAGCACAGAAGAGCGATGTAAGGTTTCATGGTGCACACACTAGCACGCGCTAGGCAGAATCTGAGAGTGTAGCAAATACAGCGTGGATCATACTCACACACACACACATACACACACACACACACACACACACACTCACTCTCCCTCCTCTTTCTCCACACACAGCCAGTGAGCTGCTTGTCTGTGAGAGACACTTACTCTCTCGCTCCTTCTCCTTCGCACTGTATCTCTCTCTTTCTCTTCTCGCTTTCTTGTTCTTTCCGTCTTTTTCAATTCAATTAAATTATATTTTATTAACATATAGCGATTTTTACAACCAAGTTGTCACAACGCAGCTTTACAGAGTCCAGGTCCAAGCCTCAAGTGAGTAAGCCAAAGGCGACAGAGGTGAGGAAAAATTCCCTCAGCTGGAGGAAGGAACTTCGGGAGGAACCAAGAATCAAAAGCGGAACCCATCCATCTCTGGTCGACCCAGAGAGAAAGAAAGAGAGAGTCTTTATGGGGTAGAATAACAAGAGAATGGCTTCATGAACAAGATTATGTTTGGAGAATTATTTACATCTGTGAGGAGTGCAAGTTAAGATTCTGGTGTATCTTGCTAAAGCAGCCTAGCTAGAAAGGGCAGAACAAAGAGGTATGAAAAAACTGAGATTGTGTCTGAGTCCCGAATGTTAATCGGAATAACATTCCAGAGCTTGGGTGCTATATATGAGCACGCTCTTCCCCCTGCTGAAGCCTTCCTAAATCTAGGGACAAGTAAGTAGTCAGCACCTGAGATCTGCGTGATTGTGGAGGTCCATAGTAATAGACAAGGTTTTCTAGTCTGTTTAATAAAATAGAGTGGTCAATTGTGTCAAATGCTGCACTAAGGTAAAGCAGAACAAGCAGAGAGACAAATTCTTGGTCAGCGGACAGTAAAAGATAATTTGCTATCTTTACTATGACTGTTTCTGTGCTATCCGCGTTAAAGTGGGGTTTTACTGTATACGGTTTTTGTGTAGTAAAGAACATTACTGGTGGGCCACAACTTTCTCTAAAATCTTAGAAAGAAATGGAAGATATGGTGATAATTTGAGACCTCGCATAGATCAAGATTTGTTTTTTAACAGCGATTTAATAACTGCTAATTTAAAGGATTTGGTAGATAACCAATACTAAGTGAAGCATTTAATACTGATAGGAGAGATCCAGTGATTACTGGTAGGACTTCTTTAAGCAAGCCTGTAGGATCTAGAGTCTTATCTAGGTCAGCTGGACAAGATAGAATGCCAAATGGGGTTGATAATTCTGGGAGGTTTTAATAAAACTAGAAACTGTGGCTGATGTAATTGTACGACTAATACGAAAGCAAGGGGATGTGCTTAAATTATGGTTAAATAATGGTTATAAAGTTCATATGTAATGAGGTAGTGATCTGAGATTACTGTGGTCTGAGGAAGAATAGCTATGTTATCCACATTAACACCTAGATTAAGTCAAGTGTATGGCCACAGCAGTGAACAGGACCTGTTACATGTTGGGTGAAGCCAACAGTATCTAGTAAACATGGATTTTACAGGTTCCTGTTCCTTTTCAAAGTGAATATTAAAATCTCCAATAATTATAATTTTATCGCAGCGTACTGCTAAACTTGCTATGAAACAGCTGAAATCTTGTAAGAACTCTGAATATGACACTGGTGGCCTGTAGACAGTAATTAGGGAGAGATAGATCTTATTTGTATCTAGATTAGCTATGTTAAGGAACAGAGTTTCAAAGGACGAGAACCTAAACTTAGTTATCTGTTTAATACTTAGGCCCCTCTAAATATGGTTCCTGTGCCTCCCCCTCTACTGTTTAGTCTAGGACTATGTACGCAGTTGTAGCATGTGGGTGTAGTCTCATTTAGAGCAACAAACTCGTCAGGCCTAATCCAGGTCAAGTCAAATCAAATAGTCAAGTAGGTTTTTATTGTCATTTCTACCATATACACACAGTACATAGTAAAAATGAAACAGCGTTCCTCCAGGACCATGGTGCAACACAAGAGCAGAACAGAACAGAACACAAGACCACAAGTGCAGACAAGACAAAGAGCTAGAAAAAGAACACAAGATCAACAATACTGTTCAGTGCAGGTGCAGTTGACAATGGCTACATTAAGGATAAATATACAGTGTTGGGAAGGTTACTTTTAAAATGTATTCCACTACAGATTACAGAATACATGCACCAAAATGTAGTT
>JBBIGA010096174.1:0-11112 GCA_037576975.1 Alestes dentex | reverse complement strand
AGAATAGAGCTGGTGAGATCTCTTTATGTGAGAGTGATTTTGTGCAAAGAACTTCATGAACATGTTTTGTATAGCTCTTATACCTATTCTGAATTAATGGGATAAAGGTCCAGTTTCTCCAAATTGCAGCAGATCAAATTGCTATAGGCTGCATGTACCAAAGCTGTGTGACAGCTATGCAACAGTCGAGACTCTCAACAACAATCAGAACACTGTGCACAGTCAATTAGAACTGTTTGTTATTGTGATACAGCACAGTGAACAGAGCTACTCATACTAGGGTATGGGTAAGGTTCAGTCAAATATAAGGCCATTCACTCGAGAACCACTAGTAGAATCACTGCTTACAGATACTGGACATTGGTTAAGAAAGTCTTGGAATATCATCTCAGAAATATCCAACTTTTGAGTAGAGCACACAGTAGATCTCTCTCTCTCCCTCAATTTATATATATATATTCAGCAGGGGATCAAATAATTATTATTAGGGGATTAAATAATTATATTTATATGCTGAATTGTAAATTTGCTGACTTACAAAAAAATGAACAACCAAAAATCAAGAAAAAAAATCATGTTACATAAAAGTTATGAATTGATTTGCATGTCATTAAGTGAAATAAGTATTTGATACCCTACAACCCAGACTTCTGGCTCCCCATGTTGCACAGAGATTACAATCAATCTATCAATTACAGATACTCCTGATCTTAACTCGTTATGTGTATAAAGCACACCTGTCCACAGAATCAATTTCTCCCATTCCAACCTCTCCATCACCATGGGCAAGACCAAAGAGCTGTCAAAGGACATCAGGGACAAGATTGTAGACCTGCACGAGGCTGGAATGGGTTACAAGTCCATCAGCTTGGAGAGAAGATGAGCTGCAATTATTTGGAAATGGAAGAAACATAAAATGCCCTCAGTCTGGAGCTCCATGCAGTATCTTGCCTCATGGGGTGAGAACGATCATGAGAAAGGTGAGGGATCAGCCCAGAACTACATGGGAACCCCTGATCATTAAACCTAAAGGAACTTTAATGACATAGCTTTCAAATACAGACTTTATTTGAACAGCTTCCCACAAGATTTTGGAGTTTCTGTGGGAATTTGTGCTCATTCATTCTGTAGATCATTTATGAGGTCAGGCACAGATGTTGGAGGAGGAGGTCTGACTCAGAATCTCTGTTCCAGTTCATCCCAAAGGTCTTGATGGGGTTGAGGTCAGGGCTCTGTGTGGACCAGTCAAGTTCTTCCGCACAGAACTCATCCAACCATGTCTTTATGTGAGCCCGGTCTCACGAGTTTTTCGTGAAGCCATCACGATATACAGTGTGATCAAAATACGTGCTGTGATCATGCTTTAGGGCTTTTTTTTTGTGCTAAGACAACGCTTCACTAGCCTGTGTATTTTAATGAGCAGTGTGTAACATCACCAGTATCAGCGCTAACTGGTGACTGAGGGACATAATGAGTTGATTCCTTATCGTTTTTGTTTGCAAAGCGGTTGAACCAGGTTGAAATGCCATAAGACGAGAATAGTCCCTAACCCTACCCCTAACAGTCACCAGTTAGCGCAGATACTGCCCGTGTTACGTCGTGCACATTAAAATACATAGGCTAAAGAAGCGTTTTCCTAGCACGAAAAAGTGAAGCATTGTCCTAGCACAAACAAAAGCCCTAAAGCGTGATCGCAGCACGTATTTTGATTACATTGTATATCGTGATGGCTGCACGAAAAGTCGTGAGTTCGGGTTGCTTTATGGAGCTTGCTTTGTACTCTGGGGCACAGTCATGCTGGAACAGGACAGGTTCTTCCCCAAACTGTGTCCACAAAGTTGGAGCTATGGGATTGTCCAAAATGTCTTGGTATGCTGAAGCATTAACAGTGCACTTCACTGGAAGTAACATTTTGGAGCAGCAGGCATACTGTACATATCACAGGCAGCATTTTAACTTCCATCAGTGGAGGCTGTAATTACGTACAGTGACTCTTAGTTTTGATGAGTGCCGTTGGTCAAATTTTACTGTGGAACTGAAGATCCGGTTTCACCATGCATGAAGAAAAAGGCATTTCTCCATGGTTATTTGATTTGCTAGATGAAAATGGCCAGCTTATGTTTGAAACATAATCTCCTTTGCCAAATACTTCAATTAATTCCACTGCCATGGATCTACTTGGTCATGTGATTCTGTCACCCAGATATGGTCACACCCGTCCATGTCTTGCTCAGAAGCAGCAGACCATCATGGATTCAAATGAGCAAGCCTTCAGTATCTGGTGTGAGGAACATGCTCCTGGTTACACCATATATACAGGAAACACACACCAAGCGGACCTAAGACCAGGGGAATTAGGAAACAAAGGCAGAAACCAATTCAAGTGAAGCATGGTACACAAAGTGCTACCATTTTTTCAAATCTCAGCAAAGGATTAATCAGGGATTTATATTACTGGAGTCACAGAGCCGTGGTCGGCCTCAGATAACCTTATTCCAGTACAATACCGGAGAGAGCCCTACAGAAAGTTTTATTCAGCATGCAGCCCCAGACCCACAGACCAGTAAACTCATGAATATTTCATTAAAGTAAACTAGAGGCTTAAGTTGATTATCCTATTTTTATGTCTAACACAAATGGTATTTGGTGTGCGTGTGTTTATGTAATGCACAGCACAGAGAAATATTCAATCCTATATTCATACTTAATGTGGCCAACACAAAATGGACATGTACACCCCATTTGCACTAAGCTTAAAAGATTACACATGCTTCAAACCGCGTCTAGCATCCAGTTCATACCTGGTAATTTAATGTGACAAGTATCTGGATTGCCTCCTGAGAATATTTTAGCCATATGCATGTTTGCATTTGGTAGTCAAATGAGTCTATGTCCAGGTGGAGTGAATTCCAATTCTCATGTGGCGGGTAATATGCAAATCAGCTCATATACAACAACCAGTGTCCTGTGTTGCTCATCATTTTTTGTTCTATTAAAAAGAAAAGCGCATGTCTGCACACTGTTTATTCCTCTAGACCGGCAGTGGTTATATTTACATTTACAGTACTTAGCAGATGCTTTTACCCAAAGCAACTTCCATGCCCCAACTACAGGGGACAGTCTCCATGGAGCAACTTGGGGTTAAGGGTCTTGCTCAGGGACCCAGTGGTGGTCTGCTGAAGGTAGGATTCAAATTCATGACCTCTTGTTCCAGAGGCAAGTATCCTACTAGGCATCAGCACCCCATCAGGATGCTGTTAGTTAGCCTCCTGTGTCATTACCATCATGGACCAGATGTACAGTGAACAGTGTATTGTATACAGATGGTGAAAAATGATGAGGTGAGATGAAGATTAATTCTATATTTGAGCTAATTGGCTTAAGGGGGGAATTGATGCCCACATTAAGTGGCAGCAGTCTGAAAGGCAGTCTCTTCCATAAGCAAAATGCAGGGGGTGCCATTGCATTATTAAGAGTTCATGTGGTTGTGTGTGTCTTGGAGAGATGGATGCATTTACACTGCAATAACATGATCACCTCCTGAAGTGGTGCATGTGATCGGATTTACAACTGTTTTAAATAATCTTGGGAACATTTACAGCTGCATTTTAACGGAGCTTGGCCTCAACCAGATATATTCCTGATTCTCATGGTCCATTAAGTGTAAACAGGGTCTAATTGTAAGTAATCTGAAATAGTTTTTGATAGGTGAGATAGCCAGTGCATGTTTTTAGATGTTCATATTCTTTTAATATGGTTTGTATAAAAAAAATTCTAAACCATAAAGGCCTTGTTTAACGTTGCATTAAAACTCATCTTGTATCAGGATGTTGTCCACATGCACAATTAAAAGCCAAGTGTAACCCCGTTTGTGGTCTAGCTTTCATTATCGTGGAATAGCACACATTGTGATAGGATCTGTGTCTGTATGTGCACGTGTGAACACAATGTGGTCAGTTTCGCTGCATTCATGGTCAAACATCTCGTGTACTCCATCCATATGTTTCTCACATCTCTTGTTAGGCATGTTATTTTGGCCATTTACACATGTACTCAAACACAGGCTCACAAACACAAAAGCAGAAAAGTGATTTACGGCCTGTTAAGGACAGAATAGAATTCTCTTTTTCATTTCCTGGCTGTGACTTTAAATCATATCGTTCTTTTGACCATTCACGTGCTGAGCAAAACACATGTTACTCGCTGTCTGTTCTTTCTCTGTAACTTTAAAAAGCCTGGAATGGGTACCATGATTACAAAATATTTTCTAAAGCCTTAAAGCCTTTATAGGCTCCACTCACTCTGCACCATGCCAGCCTGATAAATATTTAAAAACTGAATAAGCCAAGCATTAACATGCTGCATCTGGACTGGATAATGATCATGATCAGACCACTGTTATTGAACATTAACGTCCAGTGTAAGCAGAGTCGAAAATCAAGCTACCCTGACTGCTTTATAGGCCCTGTGGTCCAGTGCAAAATTGAACAGCCAAGCTTGTGAGCACTTCTGGGGAAATTCTGTGAATCTGATTTACAATAAACTATTGTGCATACTTCTGGCCCGCACTTTGCTTTAACCAGAAGAGAAACAGTGCAATGGCAGTACCGCACTCAGAAAGATGATTTGCCCAAAAGCAGACTTAGGGACACTCAGAGCAAACTCTGGTATGTTTAGTTTGGGTATTTTCCCTTTCCAGGCCAGAGTGAGAGCCAGGCTAATATTCCCATCCTGTCTGCTCCAGTTCTCATGTACCAGATGTTGGAGCACCGACTCTTCCTCTCTCTGGAAGACCACAAATATCTTTCCTACTTTTGTTGACAGAAGTGGTGAAAACATTTGCTCAGTCGCACCCATTTTATCAGGTGGAGACTCCTGGAGGAATGCAGAGAGACAGAGGCCCCTGCTGCAGAGCAACCATATGTCAGCCATAGGTAAACAGGGTGCCAAAAATGGCTCTTTGGAGAAAAAATCAAAACAAAACAAAACAAACAAAAAAAAAACACATTTGGCTCTCTGATCAACGTTTCAATGGAGAGTTCTTAAACTAACCATTTTTGTTCATTTGTAAGTATGAATGTGCAGAACCTTTTTAAAGTTTAAAGAACCTCCATAAAGTTCTCTCACGGAAGCCTTAAGAGCCTTTTAATAGACTTTATTTTTAAGACAGTAGAGAAAAGGACCGCAGGACACTGCATAGATAATAAAGCTTTGCTGTAGGGATGAGGCAATCTGTGTGCGAGAGAGAGAGCAAAGTAACTTTCCACAGCATCTTCTTTATTTTCTCATTAATCACCAGTCTATCGTTTATTACAAATTGCCACACGTCACAATCAGGCAAATTCTCCCGATGTAAGTCATTGACTTCAGAGTAAAGGAACAGGCAGATACACTGTCAGCTCGAAGCAGTGCTGCTCCACTTGTGACCCAAGTAGACCAAGACGTTTCCCGGTTGGGGACGAAGTTCCCTTGGCTATCTGAACTGCTCAACAAACCCAAATAATGAGACAGTGTGTATGTGCGTATGACGCCGTACTCTCCACCACAGAGCTGCTCATTAGGACCTCTCTCAGTAGAAAGGGATGAGGGAGATGGCCGAGAGTACGTGCGAACAAGGCCCCAGCATACGTGGGTATTGACAGCATCCAGTGTCTAGTGAGGCAGTTTAATAAGAAAATTAAACTGCATCTGGCACTGTATTGTTTTTAATGAAGCCAACAGGGAAATAAAGAGTTTTACGAGCCTCATCTCCTCACCACACTAAACAGCAGGCCAGGCATAACACTTTGGTGGACGGAGGATTGTGGGCCTTAAAGATGTCTGTCGTTATGAACTGTATACATGGCTCTCTGTCGAGCACATAATGGAGTGATCAATGCAGTGATATACATTCCTGTCTGTTTGCTTAGGGCTTGGCCAATATTAATGCAGCCTGTCATATGCGTGCGCCTGTGCATGACATAATCGATATTCACACATTGCTAAGAAGCCATGACGAGGCACATGCCAGAAGGCAGCTGGGCAGATCCTTCTCCTCCACTGTCAACTGGGCCATCCATCAATTTTTTCTATAAGTGCCTATTGTGTGAGTCTGCTAAAGCCGTTATTGACCTTCACTGAGGAGGCAACTCAAGGCTGTCTGATGTGCTCACCGCACCGACTAATAAAGCTTCCGCTCAACACCATTCCGGGACCTCTGCGAGTCCCAGTCAGAACAGAGTCCTTGCACTTTACGCACACTGTTTATGAGTGTGTTTCGGAGCCGTTATTATTCTCAACAACCATCTAACTTTAGAAAGAGCCATAAAAAGTTAAGTTTGCAGTTATTGATTAAGTATTATGCTGGAGGGCCTGTCTGCAGTGGCAGCTGTGGAGTTGCACAGAGAGTCAGAGTGTGCTGGGGAAGAGTAAAACCCAGTAATAAAGGCAACCGAGGCAGGGCTATTGGACCATCGCATGGACACTTGGCTTGTGCTGGACTTCTGTAAGTCCAAAGCTGGCCTTGCACTTCTAAACCAATCAGACAGCATCCCAAATTTAACAGTTTTTGTTGATGTTGAAATGATATTACACACACCTAGCTACAAGTGGATATATTGAAGATGAATGATGTTGAAGGACTACTTCTGGTTTTCTTAAAAACCTTCTGATGACACAAAATCTTTCCAGGTGATATTTTTAAATGGCAGTTTGTTTGTTCTGAATCAAGCTTTGGAAAATCATTTAGAGCATCGAGACTTCAACAGAAGTGGCAAATCCAGGAAAAAATGAGGTTACAATGCACATAAATTAAGCCCATCTTAAGTGAAAGACTGAACAAAGGCATCATCAGTGCTGTCATAGAGCAGCTGTTAATTTGTTTTATCCACAATGTGTTGGCACCCACAGAGTCCTCTGTAAACAGACCTAAAGTTCCATTTTTGGTTCGCTGGAAGGGACAAATTCTTGGACCTGCACTAGGCTGCTGTGAAAAAGACTTAGGGCCACTTCAGCTGGGCACTTCAAACTTGCAGCCATTTCTCTCATTCCATCTCTTTCTCTACAGCAGCAGCACACCCCGCATACAGAAAGTAAATAAATCAATAGGAAGAGGAGAGAAAATCACAGAAATCCTGAGTGCCGTGCAGGGCTGTTGTCTGAGGTGCTTTTTTCCCCCCAGGCAGAGCAGTGGTGAACAGCTAGCCCGGTTTTATCTCTCAGACACGCAGGTCTAAAAGAACACTTTGCCTGACTCTCAATTACTTCTCCCCGAGGAAAACAAAGAGGTCAAACGCCAAGCCACTTTCTAAACACGAAACCTTTTCATGTTTGACTGAGGACGGGAGGGCCTTTTAAGTAGGGCATGAATGGGTCAATTTGCTGTTACGGCAGAGTGTACAGAAAGGACTCCTTGCTGGTCATCTCCACATACTTCCAGCCTTTTCTTACACAATCAGACATACCACACTAAAATGCAAGCAGGGTTCCTGACCTCAGTGGAGGTTGAAAAAGATTGCTCAAGTGGCAATGAAAGGCAGGACCAGTGCCTCCAAGCCCACTACCCATTATATACCCGCTCTCTGCACACTGTCCAAAAAACAGCACCTCTTGGGTTCACACACTGTCACTATGGTGGTCCTGAAACGGAGAGGATTAGCATGGCCCCTGCGCAAAGATGACACACAAAATTGTGAAGTGTGCCGTATTTTGGGGCAGCTGGTGGCCTAGTGGTTAGGGAGTTAGCCCTGTAACCAGAAGGTTGTGGGTTTGAATCCCAGGACTACTAGCAGCACCTCTGAGGTACCCTTGAGAAAGGTACCGTCCCCACACACTGCTCTCCTGGGCGCTGTGTTCCTGGCTGCCTGCTGCTTCACTTGGTGAATGGGTTAATGCAGAGAATAATTCTGTGCTGTTCACACTGTGTACTGTGGTGTGTTCACGTATGACAAATGCTCACTTTACTTACTTTGCTCTAAAGAGCATGTTTTCGGGAGCTTTGGCTAGTGAACATAATTAAATATAATCCACCTGTCCCACTCTTCTTCAGTGTTCTGGCAGCTAGAATAATTCCCCTTTTATTTGCAATTAAAATCTTCCCAACAGCATTGATTTTTCTACTACAAACAATTCTCCAGCTGAGTGCATTAGGTCTGGGGAGTCCACTGTGTTTGTCTGGGCTGAGTGAGTGTGATTGCACAAATGGCAAACAAAAGTGATGAGTAAAAAGCCTGCATGGGATTTATAGATTTTAACTATGGAAGACGTATGAGACACACAATCTCATACATCTGACCCATTACTGCTGGAAGTGTACATTAAAGAAGCTGGTTTCAGGCTGGTTGACAGAGTAAAGCCAAAGCCTCTACTGACTGGGCTGGGCATGAATGGCTAGGTCAAGCGGATTGAGGGAGCTGCAGCTTTTAAGTCTTTGTTTCGTGGGCACGCGCACACACACCACCTGGTTGATGGACTGGATCTGAAATCCTGCCAGTGGAATTCTCAGTGCTTAGCCGATTAGTCTTGATACGGTTGTGCATACTTCATATTTATTTCTCCTTCTGACTGGTTTCCTCATAGCTCAAACTTACAGACTACCAGACCTAATATTGATGAAGGCAAGGTGGCTAGAGAAATGCTTTAAGACCACTTTAACCAGGAGATGATTCCACCGCCATGCTGATTACAGAATGCTTGTGTATTCATTATATATGGTGAAGTGAAACAAGCATTCAGATATTTTTGGGGCCAAGCAAAGACCTTTAGTCCAGCTCACGGCGCACTCGGATTGTATCATAATTACAGCAAGAGACTTCAATAAAGCAAACCTGAAGTCTATCCTGCCCAGAATGGTATACACCAACATTCGAGAGACATGCAAAGCCACTCCACTGCCTCATCTCGGACTTTCAGACGATCTCTGTCCCTGATACCTGCTTATAAACTTTTAATCTGCAGACAAAGAGCTGTTAAAACAGCTCAGATGTGGACTGAGAAAGCCACTGCAGCCCTACAAGACTGTTTTGACACTACAGAGTGGGGAATATTTGCAGACAGACCTGGAGGAGAAGACAGACCTGGAGGGTCACACATCTGCTGTGCTCTCCTACATCGACTTTTGTACCGAGAGTGTTACCACAACAAAAACTATTAAAGTGTTCCCAAATCAGAAGCCTTGGCTCAACAGCAAGGTGCGTGCCCTGCTCAGAGCACGTGATGCAGCCTTCAAGACAGGAGATCAACAGGCCTTCAAAGAGGCACGTCATTCCCTGCTGAAAGGAATAAGAAAGGCCAAGAATAAATACAAACAGCACATTGAGGAAAACTTTAATAGTAACAACTCCAGGCACATGTGGCAGGGGATCCAATCTCTTACCGGCTACAAAGACACCCACACACCGGCAGACTCCTCGGACAGCACCTTACCCGACACCCTTAATCAGTTTTTTGCCCGCTTCGACCATCACAACGCTGAGGCCCACACCTATCCTGCTCTCCCAGAGAGGGACGACACCCCCATCCAGCTGCAGCAACATCAGGTCAGAACCGTCCTGCGCAGAGTCAACGCAAGGAAAGCAGCTGGCCCAGATGGAGTTGCAGGAAAAGTACTTAAGAGCATGTGCAGACCGGCTAGCAGAGGTTTTCACAACCATCTTCAACCTCTCGCTTCTGCAGTCTGTAGTTCCCAAATGCCTCAAGTCTGCCACCATCGTTCCACTACCCAAGAAAAGCACAATGAACTGCCTAAACGACTACCGCCCAGTTGCATTAACTCCCATCATCACCAAGTGTCTGGAAAGACTAATCGTGCCCCACATTAAGGCTGCCATTCCAGCTGGCACTGACCCACATCAGTTTGAAGATAGGGCAAACGGGGCAACAGAGGACGCTATTACAGCACTCCACACAGCCCTTCTGGAAAACAATAACACATACGCCAGGATGCGGTTTGTGGACTTCAGTTCCGCTTTTAACACTGTAAGACCCCACAAGCTGGTTCAAAAACTGAGCTACCTGGGGCTCACTGTGCACCTGGATAACAGACTTCCTCAGCAACAGACCTCAGAACGTCAGGATGGGAGACCACATCTCCACTCTCATCCTTAACACAGGAACGCTGCAGGGGTGTGTCCTCAGCCCCCTCCTCTACTCCCTTTCACCCACAATTGTTCTCCTATTCACACCAGTAACACCATTGTCAAATTTGCGGACGATACCACCATCATAGGGCTGACTGACAACAACAACAACAACAACAACAACAACGAATCAGCCTATAGAGAGGAAGTTCTACAACTGACAGAATGGTGTTATAGCAATAACCTGGAACTGAACACATCCATGACCAAGGAGATGATAGTGGACTTTAGAAGCACTAAGAGGGCTGAGCACTCTGCCATCTACATCTATGGAAAAGAGGTAGAGAGGGTGGAGAGCTTTAAGTTCCTAGGGGTCCACATCTCTGCCAACCTCACCTGGTCAACACACATCTCTCACCAGGTGGGGAAAGCACAACAAAGGCTGTACATCCCCAGGAAGCTACATCAGGCCCACCTCCCCTAACAACTGCTGTCCAACTTTTACCACTCCACCATCGAGAGCCTCCTGACCTCCTGCTGCACAGTGTGGTTCAGCAACTGCACTGAGGAGGACAGGAAGAACCTACAGTGGGTGGTGAAGGCAGCAGAACGGGTAATTGGGATGGCACTACCCCCACTTATGGACATCTACACTGGCAGACTTCACCAGAGGGCCAGTAACATCATCAAAGACCTCTCAGACCCTGGACACTCCCTTTTCTCCCCGCTTCCCTTTGGCAGACGCTTCAGGTCAATTTAAAGCAAGGACAAACAGACTGAACAAAAGTTTCCACCCACAGGCAGTCAAATGTGCTCCCCCCCCACACCCGTATGACCTTCTCACATTGAGATCTGTTCAGAACAGATCTCTAAACACACTACCTTTGACAGTCACTGAATGCACATTGCAAATTTGCACACTAATGCACACAGCACTATTTATACTCATGCTTATGTATATAGTTATGTTCATATTTAAAATTTTATATTTATTCTTTATATCTGTATCCTTTTTGCACTATGTTACTTATGCTGCTAACAGAGAGCTTTTTATATA
>JBBIGA010096153.1:0-11113 GCA_037576975.1 Alestes dentex | reverse complement strand
CCGTTTCCTGTTTATATACTATGTGACGCGCTCATTTCCTGTGACCTTTGCGCGTCACCTGACCAGTGCATGTGACAATAAGAGATTGCTGGGATGCTTGAATAACCTGAACCTATGTGAGCAAAATGCTAGTGTAGCCTGCACAAAATTACCAAAAAGAATACCTTTAATTTACACCAAGAGCTGGGTCTGCCATTACATAGTTACACAACAAACAGTGTTACACAATATTTAATGTGGACACAATACTTTTTCTTTAATCAGTTCTATGATAGTGCTTATTTATGCTGTAGTACACTGCTAATGCTGAGCTAACAGCCTGCTAGCTTGGTGCCAGGATAGAAATGTTCACATTTTATGTACATTTACATTTACATTTACGGCATTTAGCTGACGCTCTTATCCAGAGCGACGTACATCAGTGCGCTTGAGTGGAAACAAACACATTTGAAATTGGTTACATTTTACTTTTGAAACACTTGTTTCTCTAAAGTCCTAAACCCGAGTTTGTCTGTTATTACTGAGTTTTAGCAGGTCTGTTAGCATGTCAGCTTTCTGTTAGCAGGTCTGTTAGCATGTCAGCTTGCCAAAGACTGGGTGGGAAGGAGGGTGTAAGGAAGGCTAAAATATTGGAATGCACTGGTCACAGTGGTCATAAGTGCATTTTCATCCTTCATTTTGACTTTTGATAGTTTTTAAGATATAAACACACTTTTAGGAGGTTGCTTCAGTGCCTCTCCATTAGCTTCTCAAGTCAAGAGAAGTAGGTTTACTGTCTTCTATACACTACTAAACTAAACGCCTTAATTTTACCCCTTAAAATTACCCTATTTTGACCTTAATTTTCGATACAGGAAATTAATGAAAACAAAGGGGAAAAGTGCACAGATTAAGGTTGATTATGCAGTAAAACTACCTAAATGTTCCCTTACTTTTTTAAATTTGCCTTTTAAATAATAGAACCTCCTGAATTAACTCCTTAAATTAGATTAAGGGGTTTCACACTCATGTCTTAAATCACATTTTAAGGTAAAATTAAGGGGTCGATTTCACAAATTAACGGACACTTAATTCAAGTTAAGGGGTTTGGTGTATTTTCAGGGGTACATTAAGGAAGGGTTACGCACATTTAAACACAAGCTTCTTTAATAATTGTCTTACAGCAGATGCTGGGTCAAACAATGTTGTGATATTCCTTTATGATTAGCAACTCGGACCTGAGGGTTACTTTAGATGTGAGGGAGAGCATGGAATGCATTCGTAGACGAGGTCTGAGGAGAAACAGGAGAAACAGCAGTCAAAGGGCCTTTGGGCTTTATAGCAGAATGAATGATGGCGTAGGAAAGCAGGAAAACAGAACAATCCAGGCAGGAAGAGAGAGAGGTTTCTTAAAGAGAGACGCAAAGAGAGGAGAGGGGGCTGGAAAGAGAGAGACAGTGGGAAAGAAAACACCCTGCTTCACTGACAGGGGGAACAGACAGGTGAAAGGTGGCCCTGCTGAAACTCCTGGATCTCCCAGAACAATGGGGGCTTTTGTCATGTGATCAGTGGCTCCTGGAGGTTCCCATAGGAGGGGAGGTAAACATGCAAGTGTGTAAAGAGGGAGGAAGCAGGGGGGGTTTCAGGCTAGAATCTGATCCGGAGCCAGACAGGTGGTCAGTATCAGCACAGGTCCATTGTAAACAAGACTGAGAAGATTTTAACTTATATTGCAGAGTTTTAGGTTTACTCTGTATGCAAGTGTATCCGGCATTGTGGTGTTAGAGTCAGGAGGCCTGTACAAACTCCGAGAGGCTAGAGTATTTCTGAAGAAATACTCAAAATGTTACACTTTACACCAAAACTGAACCTCAGATTACTGGTAATACAGCCTTACCAAGACACTTGAATGAACTGGACTTGAATTTTATTATGTATAACGGAAACAGAATCTAATTTCATGCTTAAAAAGCTATATTTACATATTTTCCTAGTTTGACGGTGAAGGCAGGTTGGCAGAGGCACTGTGGTGCTGTAGGCAATGATCTGCCGGTTCCTGCATTTGCAAAGATGTTACTTTGAGTTTAAGGTATCGACCCAGATCTCAATACGATGGAACATCTGTGGGATGTGCTGGCCAAACTAGTCCGATCCATGAAGGCCCCACCTCTCAGTTTACAGGATTATAGGGATCTGCTGGAAATGTCTTGTTCCAGAAACCACAGCACATTTTCAGAGGTCTTGAGGAGTTTATGCCTCAATGGATTGCATGCAGGGTACTGCACAGCAAAATGGTACTTTTCTTCTATTTCTATTTTACCATCATCAACATTGTATATAAAAATGGATAGTAAATACAATGGTTATATTATATTGGCTACCCTGGTTCCATTCTCCACCACTTAAAATAAATCACTGGTTTTCTCTACAGTGAAACATTTCACATCAAATGACCCTTTTACCCCAAATACAACATTTAGGCCTTACACCATATACATAGTTATTAGGGTATGGTCCAAAATGCCACTGTGTTCGTGCCATAGACTTTCTCAAACAGGACGATCAAACCCAGAATATATTTCACACTCTTTGTGATCATTTTTCAATGCCCTCTCCCACAGAAGTTCATTTCAAATCTACTGTAGCACACATTGTTACTTCCAAATGACCAGAGCATGCTAGGTCAGGCTGTTATGCTTCTTTGACTGCTTAGTCTTTTCTAAACTTTCCGACGCTCCTTCTGCAAAGCAGGTCAGAATGGCAGGACGCTGCAAAACAGACAGGTGCTTCCTGTTGCACTTTTCCTTTTTACCCAAAAGGCTGGCAATGAATGACATGGCAGCGTTAGCAAAACACCAACACAGATCTGGCCTCAAAGTGACACTTACGTTTGGGGAGTGAACTCATACTACAAATGAACTCTGGGGCCCACTGAGCTACTTTCACTGGAATTAAAAGCCAAAAGCCAGACCATGGTTGATCAATGCAGGCGTAGTGGTTAGAAGACACCTGTTCTACCATTGCTCGAAAAACAAAAAGAGATCATGCTAGCTTTCACTTAGAGGCGTGAGCATTCGTGTGGGAAGCTGACTTTAGAGCCTTACTCATCTGTAAACCTAAAAAAGTCATTATGAACTGAAACACTGAAAAAATGTTTTGAATGTGCAGTATTGAAACATTCCTTCTGGTTGTCCATCCATCCATCCAGCCATCCACCCATCCACCCATCTTCTGAGTATCTTCTAGGCCATCCTAGGGGTCAAAAGGTGAATGGTGGAGAGACACTCTGGACAAGTGTCCAGTCTATTGCAGGTCAAATACACACACAAAGAAAGAACCATGACCACCCAGTCTGGGAATCGAATGCAGGACCTTCTTGCTGTGAGAGGGCAGTGCTGACCAGTGCACCACCATATCTTTTTAAAGGGACCTTTTTTTCAAGCAGACCCAAACTATAGTGCAAAAGCATTCGGCCGGTAATGGGTGTCAGAAATTATTACCAGCATCACCATCAAAATTGGTGGAACATAGCTATGGGAAAGGGTGTAGCTCAGTGATCCACAGTACTGTGGTGTATTGCCCAGATCCACCCCAATATATTTCTCTATAAACCTGAGAGTTGGGGGGCTAAAGTTTTGACAGAACGCTGTCTGTGAATGTTCCTCACTGACTCACCGAGGAGTTTTTTCTTAAGTCCTGAATAATCACAAAACTGAAACAGGTCCCCTTTCCTTTGATGTCAATGTTTGACTGATGGAAACTTTTTCCCGCCATTGACACTGGTTGGCTGAAAGTGTGAGACTTTCCAACTGTCCCCGTCTCGTATCATACGAATGTTCTCAAAGCCTGCCTAGTTTGTAGAATGTGAACTGGGAGAGTGTACTGAGTGAACAGATAGAACAGATAGCACAGGAAAGATTGTGGCTTTTGCTTCTTTACAAAGAAAGAATGATATTATGCTTTATAATACTTGTTTTACTTGTAAGCGGAGTCTACCCTGTTCTAGTCAGGTTCTCTTCTAACAGGATTCTAATAGCCATTTGCATTTGACTATGTTTGGGATTTGTCAGGTCAGTCCAGTCTACGTAAAACACAATCGCTTTTAAAGACTCTCAGCAAGCTTTGTGAGCTAATCAGCTCAGTGCGGTAAACACTGATAAATGTGGTTTGGGTGTCTCATAGTTTTTAATCTGTCAGTCTTCTTTATCTCCCTCTAATCTCTAACCTGGCTCATTTGTTTTTTACTTTGAGCAATCTTATGAGTCAGCCAGGCCAAGGTTGTTTCAGAGTTATCTGCTTATGTTGGCCTTCTTTGACTGGAGGGTGACAAAACAGGCCTGCTTACTCCCCTTGCCCGGTCAACTCATGGCTTTAATATTAATCAGCTGGTTGTCTGGATGACCCTACTATAGATTTGTCTAGTGTATGTCCTGCAGGCTAATGCTGGCCAGTGAAGACCATTTGATTTGGCCCACCAGACCTTCTTTAGTTTAGTATTAGTATATTGGTAAATGGTTTTTCAAGGGTTCTTCAGTAAAGCCAGTGCTTCTATATAAAACACTGGACAAAGAAACATTTGAATGCATAGCCAAGGTTTTCCATCAGAACACTGCCCAGAACGTCACACTGCATCCGCCGACAGCCCCGTGAGGCACTTTTCCATAGGTATACAGGAACTGTGCGGTACCTAAACCTTACTGCGATGGGACGGAAGTTGCAGCATTGGTTGTTTTTCCATTGTATCTCAGCCCAGTAACAGTTAATGCTGATGTGTCCTAAATAAAACTGCGTCCATGAAGTCGTACCAGTGGAAAGTTTTTTTCTGCCAGAGCCGCTTTTGTTGTTGTGGTATTTGATTTTTTATAGTTTTGTAAGCGTTTTTCGTTTTTTTCTCGGCTTTGAAGAAAACCTAAACCAGCTAACTTGTTAGCAATGTCCAGATACACTTTGGATTTCTCACAGTGTTAGAAAACTCCCACTTTATCTTTAGCCCAAGCAGATTTGTACTTAATTGACTTGTTAGTTAGTTAGTTTTTTTTTAAAAAGCGCTTTTTTCAATCTGTTGACATGACATGACAGCTTGTCAGCGGCATTTTTAGCTTTTAGCCCTGCCTTCGAGAAGCTCGGATATGAACAAGATAATGTGTTATGTTGTTGACGTTGGAGCTGATCTTTGTATTTAAGTATGGAAGCATCTCATTGGCTTAAACACGTATAAAGGGATTTGTTTCAACATTTATTTTGTTGTTTATCTTTCAGTGTTTTTTTCTCATAATTCACACTCTAACCCAAGTTTACATGGCTAACTCATTTCTTCTACAGTTCATTTAATCGCTAAGATAAGGTATACTAACAAACCCTTTAATGCTGGTCTATCCCGGCTATGATGCTTTTAAGAACAAGTCCACTCTTTAAGATTCAGCATAAGGAGAACTCACAACAATGGTTTAGGGGTAAATCCATGTTTGCTTGGTTGGGTTACTTGAGAGACTGGATTTTGGAGTTGAATTAAAGAAGAATCCACATTTTACTCCAAATCACCCTCTAAAGAACTCGAGAAAGTAAGTGGTGCTTGTGAACATAGGTCAATGTGGTTGATTTGTTTACATACTCTATCATGGAGATTGTGGCAGAGTTTTGGGTTGTCATAGGTGGGAAAATGAATGACCCGAGTGACTGAGCAAAACTCATTAACCCAATGAGATACTTTCAAATTTCCACATTGACGTCAGTGAGATGAGAGGTGTTTCTGCATCAGTTTTCACATAAACAAGGTCTTCAAAACTGATTAACTTCAAAGCATCAACGCTATTTTCGCCTCTTTAGCTGTCAATTTTCTGTTAGCTTCAGGTTAACCTATTTGACCTCTGGTATTTGACCTTTCGTCTACTAGGCCTCTCAAATGAGCCCATTGTAAACTTAAGTCAAGAGGTTAATAAGAACTGAAAACACGGAGGATCCTCAGGATTGAACTTGAGAAGAAACACTCAGAACCAAGTTTTTGCTGCACCTGTTCAGCTGCTAAACACGCAACATCCTGTAGCAACCCTGCAAGTGGTAGGATGTTGGGCTCTACTCACTACAACTGAAAACCACACACTTTCTCAAGGCTCAAAGGAGGATCTGAGAGAAGGGCGTGGTCGAGCATAACCAATGACAATGAACCAGATTAAGTATTGTCTTTTATTGTACACACTGACAATGATAATAGTATTAACGATCCATACAAAATAATTGAGGACATTTAATTACAATGACCAAGATGATATAGTAAAATCTGACAAAAATGCCATTAAGGAAAAGAAGAAACTGCCGGATAACTAAGTTAAGTGGCAGGCAATTCCATTTAGAAAAATTGAATCGAATTTTTTTTTTTTTTACGGGGAGGGAGTTGAATCGATAGGACATGGTTCAATTCTTATTTTGCCTCAATCAAACATGTTGATTTCCTGGGCATGTGAGAAACTGATTGAGAGTTTGCTGAGAAGCTGTGCTTTGGCGACCTATACACAAACAGTAGCATTCTCATGGGACCAAAATAATGCTGCAAAGAGCCCAATTTTGTAAATCCTCAGCCTGCCCGGTTGCCTCCTTTGCCAGTCGGACAGTGCCTTGGTTATCCAGAGGTAGCTAGCCTACGCCTCGATGTATGAGCAGCAGCAGGCAGCAGTTGAAACTATTCATTCATCCACTCAAGAAAAGCAGGCGGGTCACGGTGCATCTTCCCCTTCCTCGGTTCCGCTCGCCTCGAGAATTTAAAAAAGTAAGCTCTTTGGGTAATTTTCTACTGATTGTCTTAAGTCTTTCTTGGTCGTCTCAGTTCGGTCACTCTCCTCCCCCGATGCTTCTACCAACGGCCATGAAGCACCGATCCCAGCAGACCAGTGGGCAGAAGCAGGCTGAGTCCGGTGGGCAGCACCGTGGATCCCGCCGCTTTCGTAGTATTGGTGCTGTGGATGGTGTTGTTTACCGTCGTAATACTAGTGATGCTGCTTGCCATCGAACTACTAGCGGCGGTGGTGCCCTCACAGCTGACCTGCATGAAACAGATTAGAAATGGTGTTCACACCGAGCCAAAGCAAGTGTTTCTAAAAGAAGCCCAGCCTAAACAAAAATGAATAAATAAACAAACCAGCGAGCAAAGCGATTTGACGCATTGTCAGCTGGATAGAAGTTATTAAAACGTTATTAACAAGTTAATGAAATCATTTATAAATTACTATTAATAAGTAATTAATCGGGCTGTGCATAAATAAATAATAAGCCAACAAAAGTAAATGAGTCATTATATATGTATATATACATATATACATACACACATATATACATATACAAAAAAAACTAAACTCATGAACCTTTAAGAAATGTTTAAAAATAATTTAATACAAATATTACAAATGCTGTCATTGGATAAAACTAATTAAATGAAATGTTGCACTACAGTTACATAAAAGTATTATATATGTAAACTATTTCAACTCTTACTAACCAAGGCATGTTGTAGTATATGTAGTATTCAGCATTTTCAGACCTTTTTTAGAAGTTTTATTTTGACTTTATACTACATTTTGTATTGCTCTAGTCTTTGTGTTACCAAAAAAACTGTAAATAAATACAATAAAACAAACACTAAAACAAACAAAATAATTTCTGATTTGTAGGGGTGGATGTAAGTAAGTCTATAAGTAAAAAACTGAAAAAAAAAACCCGGATAGATGTAGAGAGATGTAGAGATGGAGAGAGATGTAGAGCTACATACCTGCGTTGTGAAATACATGGCTAGCACGAGCATCCCGATGCACGCGGTTAGTATTTTATTCATCTTCTCGCGCTGCCTGAGCTCCACTGAAAGCCTGAGCCTGGTCCAGTCTGAGGATGAGCCAAAACCCCTCTCCGCCCGGACACGGGGGTTTTATCGGCCCTGTGATTGACGCGTGACGTCAGCGAGTCTGTCACGCCCTCCAAACGTCTCGATGCTGAGTGTGTGTGTGTGTGTGTGTGTGTGTGTGAGAGAGAGAGAGAGAGAGAAAGGGAGTGACACACACACACACAGAGAGAGAGGGAGAGAGTGAGAGAGAAAGAAAAAGAGAGAGGGAGAGAAAGAGAGAGAGGGAGAGAGAGAAAGAGAGACAAAGAGAGAGAGGGAGAGAGAGAAAGAGAGTGACACACACACACACAGAAAGAGAGAGGGAGAGAGAGAGTGAGAGAGAGAGAAAAAGAGACCAAGAGAGAGGGGGAGAGAGAGACAGAGAAAGAAAGAGGGAGAGAGAGAGAGTGAGAGAGAGAAAGAGAGACCAAGAGAGAGGGAGGGTGCGATTAATTAGTGTTCATTTTTTACATTTTCTGTGGTTAATTGATCGAAATTATAGCGTCAATTCGACACCCCTAGTTTTTAAATTAGACCTCTATAGGAAAAAACGCAGTGTTGCTAAGATGCACATCACAAAAATGTTTCTTCATACACACAATACGGTCAAATGTGCTGTCACAAGACTGACTACTGACTTTAAAACCCGGTTAAAACAAACCTGAGCTGCGACACAAATACACTGAAATGTATTACATTACAATTACATTTACAACTGTAATTTATAAAGTTTTATACAATTAATTTGTTGATTGGAATACAGAGAGAGATCATAAAAACGGAGAGCCGTCTGACTATTTTATATTTCCTTTAGGCCTTCAGACTTTTTAGGCCTTTTCGGACACTTTTTGGGCCTCTTTGGCCTTTGCAGCCTTTGGGGATGAAGAAAGTTAGAAATTTGGATTTAGATTACATTAACTACTGCAAGAGCTACCTAGTGACAAAGTTATTCAGGTTATAACCTAAGAGCTAGGCTTAAAGCCTCCTATCAGTAGTTACTTAGCTAGATAATCTATAAATTGTTGTTGACTACCGATATGTAGCGTGCTCGAAGCTTAAATAAACTGTTTTATGTTCCAAACTGTTACCTAACTAACTAGCTGGCTCACACAAACACAGTGACCACTTTCACGTAACATAGACGTTAGACTAGTTAGCAAGCAAAAGCATGGGCTGGGACTCACCTCGGCTACTCAGACCACATCTATGTTGTGCTAATCCCAGCATATAGACCGTTCATCAGACATGGCAATGGCACGCTGAAGCAGGCAAAAAACTGCCCCCATGAGGCATTTCTGCTTTTTGGGTCTGTTTTGAGCACAATGACTAGGGCCAACTGTTCTAGACCAGCGGTCCCCAACCTTTTTTGCGCCACAGACCAGTTTCATGTAAAACAATATTTTCATGGGCCGGTATAGATACAACTAAAAACAAAGTGCGTAAAAATACATCTCGCCATTCTGCTGAATCGGTGGGAGCCCTGCGCTTGTCTTCCTCCTACAAGCCGAGACATGCATTTTTTCAAAATAAAACATCTGTCAGACTCTGAAATCAATGAAATATTTTTTATTGGCTTTCTTTGCAGCCTGGTGCCACATGACTCGGTGGTCGGGGACCTCCACTACCAGTGACAAGTTTGGTCGATTCCTCATGAATCTGATTGAAAAAATGCCAAGAGTGTGCAAAGCCGTCATCAGAGCAATAGGTGATGTTTTCAATATTAATCTACAATGCAGCCAATAACAAAAACAAAGGAAATCAGTGAATGAGAAGGTGTGTCCAAACTTTTGACTGGTAGTGTCTGTTCTAGACCATCAGAGCAGCAAAGCGTGCACGTGTTCAGAAAATTCATGGCCACTTCCAGAATACTGGGGACATGTGGTGCATGTGAGAAGGCATCCCTGAGAGGGCATTGTCCAAACCTTTAGAAAGATGATTGCCATCACCATCACCTGATTCTCAAACACCATAGAGTTGAAGATGTGAGTATGGTGGGTCTGAGCTGTGCAAATGACAAGGTGGCATATAGAGAGGAGGTACAACAGCTAACAAACTGGCATCTGGAAGTGGAGATTGTCCAGACACCAAGTTCTTTGATGTTCAGATTGCAGAAAACTTCATGTGGACCCTCTGCACCATTTCACTGAAGCCCAGCAACACCTCTACTTCCTCTGGAGACTTTAGAAAGCTTACCCCCCCCCACACACACACAAAATATTCTACAGAAGAGAGCCTCCTGAGCAGCTGCAACATGGCCTGGTTTGGGAACTGCACTGCATTGGATAGTGACGTCATCTGCGTCTCCCTCCAGTCAGTCGCAGACATCTATGTCACTTGATGCATCTGTGAAACCACCAGCATTGCGGACGACCCACTCCCACACGCTCTTCCCCTTCCTGCTCTCTGGTGAAAGGTTCTGTAACATACAGGCCTCCACTGTCAGGATGGGAAATAGTTTCTTCCCTCGGTTTATCAGACTTCTCAATCTGAGCTGTACTTCCCACATACAAATACACACATTTTTAAACGGCTTCCTTCTCCTAAACACACAGACACACGCACACATTTACATTTACATTTACGGCATTTAGCTGACACTCTTATCCAGAGCGACGTACATCAGTGCTCGAGTAGTCCATGTCTGTATCTTAGACCTGTAAAGCTGAACTTAAGTCAATCATCTACAATTCAACCAAGACACTGCACACCCGGTGCACCCAAACATTGACCATCAAAAGACCTAAAACACCTGTTGAAGTTGAAGTTGTAAGTAGTGTGTGGGTATAAAGGCAGGTGACATATAAAATTTACCTCACAGGAGCAAACAGTATAGGACAGGAATGCAGTTGACAAAAAGTTGACAAAAGTTGACAAAAAGGAAAAAAGGAAAAAAAAACTAATTATTCCCTTTCAGTCACGCTTGAAATGCCAACACCCCCCATCACACCGTACCATTCCCCTTATTTACATACTGAAATGTTTTAATCCCATTTCTGCTGTTTATAAGGCAGTGTTTGCCCAATACTAATTATTGCACAATACACAGTATTTATATTTGTTACTCCCCTACCTCATAAATCTTTTCATTTTTTACTCAGCTGTTAGAACACAGTATCTGACACAATACTGTATTCACTCTGTACTGTTTTTCCTTTTTGTCAACTGCATTCCTGTCCTATACTGTTTGCTCCTGTGAGGTAAATTTTATATGTCACCTGCCTTCATACCCACACACTACTTTCAACTTCAACTTCCTTTAGCTATAGA
>JBBIGA010096142.1:0-11113 GCA_037576975.1 Alestes dentex | reverse complement strand
CCTTATTTAGGCTACTTAAACAGTAAACCTAGGGTATTCTTGTTTGATGAACAATTGTTTGCAATATTTGCTCCCTCCCCAGACACAATGGACATAAGAAAATTCTTTATAGAGAAGCGGAAAGTAAGTCAAAATTTCCGCACAAGACAGTTTTTTTTTTCTCCAGTGGAAATGTTGTGTTACATCTAAAACTCAACAAAAAAAATGAAATGTGAATACACAAAATAAAAAGCAACATTAGTTACTATTAGTGTGACATTAGTTTAATTATCTTAGGCAGAGCAGTGGGTTTAAAAACAGGCTGATGAATATATAGACTAATTGAATGAGTACTTGCTGAGTTGTTGAAGCTGTCACTAAAATAGTCATTGAATTAAGTCACATTTGTAGGTAAAACTAGGTGTTTAACAACCTGTTAAAAATACACCAGAATGCAGGAAATGGCATCTAATTCATTCAAATTTTGAAGTCCCCCCACACACACATTCTGGATGCTTCTGACGCCCCTGATCATATGCTAGTGGAAAGTCTTCAAAACTATTTGTCACTGGGTTTGGCAAACACATCCAAAAAGAGCTATAGACAGAGGTGAAGAGAAAAAAAATGCTTTTAGAGAAGCTTTTGGATGTGATTAATTTTGCATTCTGAGACAAAAACCAAATGTATATAATATATGACCACTTTCTTTGCCCACTTGTTGCTGTCACATGATAATCCCCTTTTACATGAACATCTGAACCCAACAGCAACCTCACTGGGATCTAGCATTTGGTGTAAAAGTGTAGTTGTGGTTGACTTTCGCACCAAATTTCTGCACACAATGTATATCAGAATGACTGATACACGTGTCTATCACTGCCAGACTCTTCTACAACTAAGGTATTTACAAAGGCTCCGTGATCTCAGCTTGCTGTGGGAACCAGGCCCTCTGACTGTGCTGTCGTCTGATGTTGCTGACTGGGAAGGGTGATCACAAGTGGTGAGCAAGGAAGTAGAAGCGCAGCAAGTGGCATGCTAGGCTAAAAGCTAACACTAGTCAACCAGCTATCCCATCCATCCTGCTCGCCGATGTTTGCTCCCTGGACAATAAACTGGGCTACATCCGACTCCAGCAAACTGCCCAGTGTGAGATCAAAGACTGTTTAAGTTTTTATGAAGACATGGCTCAGTGACATTGCTCCAGGGATGGCAACACAGAATGGCAACATGCTAACATTCTGCTCAAACAGCAGTGCCACACTGACCAGAAAAACTCAGTGGGGGCTTATCTGTTACATCAACACTGACTGGTGTGTGAACGCTATGCTGGTTTCTAGTTAATGCTCACCACTGCTGGAGTTCCTGAAAGTTAGATGAAACTCCAAACCTCAGACAGACTGTTAATTGTTGAGACTTTAACCACGCAAATCTCATGTCAGTTCTAGCTAAATTCCATCTATATGTGGACTTTGCGATGAGGGGGACAAACATGCAGGACAGTGCCTACATAAACGTCGCTGGTGCATACTACACTGAGTCCCGGCCCCACCTTGGCTACTCAGACCACCTGTCTGAACCATGTGTCCAGATGTGTTCAAACGCAGACAGAAATCTGACTTCCAGGAGCTATCTCTGCTCTTCACTACTGCTTTGAGCATACAAACTGAGACATGTTTAGGGAGGCTGCAACCTGTGGCAGCTCTACCAACCTGCAGGAACTCATGGCGGCAGTGACTGACTACATCAGCAAGTGCATTGATGATGTTACTGTCTCCAAGACCATCACCCCATGCCCCAACCAGACGCCGCAGATGACTGTGGAGATGCACACACTGCTAAGAACCCATGACTCCGCATTCAACCCATGGAAGGCCACCAGACCAGACAACATTGTCATGTGCACAGAGGACGCACAGAGCACTGGGCAAGTGTTCTCACAGACATCTTCAATATCACACTCTCTTTTCCCTCTTTTCCCAAGCCATCAGACTCCTAAATCAGAACTGAATAACTAACTGTACATCACACACACAGCTTCTTTCTCCCAATCACACTGCATACACACATGAAACTGTTCTGCCATAAATAAAAACAACTTACCGCCACAACACCCTGTATTTATTTATATACTATACATTATTTTCTAATCCTGTTGCTGCCGTTTGCTATTTTGCACAGTTATTTAGTGCCATCTACCTCGGCCTTTGCAACAATTCTTTCAGCTTTAACAACTCTGCTTTTAGAACACAGTGTACTCTCTCTTTAGTTCTGTCCTGCCTGCACTTGTGTAGTCTTGTGGTGTTTCTGTTTTTCTTTTTTGTGGTGCACCATGGTCCGAGAGGAACGTTGTTCCATTTCACTGTGTCCTGTTGATGTGGTTGAAATCACAACACCTACTTGACTATTTCACTTGACTTGAAACATCTAAAAAACGTGAGACTGAAGAAAAAGAAGTCACATTTATTTCATCATCTTAGTGCTGTGTTCAGTATCTTAGTAGCTCTGTGGTCAAAAGAATCTTCAGCAACAGAGAGAGAGAGAGCAATTTATTACAACATGTGTCTGGTGTAATGTATTACATACATTACACCAGGCACACTTGACAGGTCTCAGCATTTTTAAGCTGTGGCTGTACAACTGATTCAGTTCAAGCAGGATGCTCTTGCAATGACTTGATGATGTTCCCAAATCGCTGGGGTTCATGTTGTGGCGAAAACCTCTTGTCATCGAAGCAAAAAAATCTGTCTTAACAACATTCATTGCTATGCAATGGTGCAAAAGACATCCTGGCTCAGTTTCACCATTAGAAGAAACGGAACCAGAACACGAAATCCAAGCATGATGAGAGGGCACAAGATGATTAAAGTGAAGAGAATTCTGAAGACGAATTCATCCATCCCTTATTAAAGCCAGCTATTCATCTAAGACGAATTCATCCATCTCTTATTAAGGGAACTGCTGGAGCCTATCCTAGGGGTCATAGGGTGAAAGGTGGAAAAAACCCAGGTCGCCAGTCAGTCAAAGTGCAAACAGGCAAACACAGACACATACACACACACACACACACACACACACATCTCTAATTCACCTGATGCCTATGACTTTTCTGCCCAGTGGAAACTCATGCAGCCACAGGAAGAACATGCAAACTTTACACAGAAAGAAAGTCCTCAACCACCCCGGCTGGAAATCAAACACAGCAACTTATTGCTGTGAGGCCAAAAGAAATTCACACATAATGTGTTTATGGTTGCTCTGGATTGCAGTTACCTGAGCACAAGGTTCAAAGTGACAGCAGAAACAGGATTGTTTGCTCCCATTATGAAGCCGACAGATGCGGATGAAGCACCAATTAACATAACCAGGCAGGCACTGGAAAGACACGCAGATTTAACATGATAGCAAAATCTTACACCCTGAGGTCTATATATTGTGCAACATTTCCACCTGGTCGTCCCCCACTTCCCGAAGCTATTTACAGCATGCAGCTAGAGAGTATTTTTGGAGAGGTGTGCACTGCCTTTTTTTTATATGTAACAATTTCTGAAGGTGAACAGGCTTTTAGCAAACTGAATCTTGTGAAAACTACTTAAGATCAACAGTGTTCCAGGAAAGACTGAGCTTTCTGGCACTTCTCTCAGCTGAAAACCACTAGGCAAAAAAGTTGGCCTTCAGTAATCTAATAGTGACCTTTCCAACAATAAGACCTGACAGTGAATTTTAACTTCAGGACCAAATACCTAAAAACTATAGACAGCATGCACTTTTTGAAAGAAATTGCAAAATTTGAAAAAAAAAAAAGGTTACAATTCTCATTTAACCACAGTGTAATTAATGACGCATGCTTACTTCCTTCATTGTTAGCTGTTGGTATTAGCTGTTTATCACATTTTTAATTTTTTTTTGTTTTGTTTTTTCCTCCTTTTAATTTGTTTTTTTCCTCTTTTCTCTAACATTGTTTTAGACAGAGACTAAATTTAAAATCCTCACTGGACTGTCCACGCATGATCAGAAATGCTCATCTATTACCAGCATTTGCAGGGTGGGGGGTCAGGGGGTATTGTGCCGAAGCCTGTCCCAGCGGCCATAGGGTGAAAGATGAAGAAACGTTCTGGACAGCTCATCTCAAGGCAGATACACAAACAAATAGGACTTCTTGCTGTGAGGCAGCTGTGTCGCCCCTTACTGGACTACATCAATCTATGTGACTCAAAGCACATTTACCTTATTGATAAGCTGAGCTTGAAAGATGATCAGCTATTTAAGCCTTTAATATTTACCAGCCAACCTAATAAATACATATTAAATGCATTATATACTTTTCCAGTCCATTTACTTTCCCCAGGAGGGGGGATGGGTGTTGGAAGGAGCCCAAAATTTTGTTCTGCATCTCTGCCTACACACACTGTAAGGAAACAGAAGGAAGTGAATATACTCTAGTGTTGCAGGTAAGACATTATTTTTCTTGACAGTAAGAGGGTTACCGTTCGCAGCCTGAAAGGTAAACACAGCAGTTCCTGGACCAAAACTCAAATTGTTCTTAAGCAAAAAAGATTATGTAACTATTCACAAGGAGCCCGTACGATTCAATGAGCCTCTGTCTTGACAAGAAAAGGAAGAAGAGGATCAACTTTTATCTCCTGCACCTAAATGGAAACCCATGAGGAGCTGCGAGAAATCCTCTATATTGCTCTGAAATGTAACCTGAATCAGCTAAAGGGACGTGCCGCGCGTGTGTGTGTGTGTGTGCGCGCGCCTTGCGGGCCGCGTTTGATGCGGCCTTCCCGGAGATACCGCTTTCTGAGACTTTTTTCCATCTCCTTTTGGCTCAGAGGAAAAGCTTAAAACGGTCAGGTCCTCACTGCAGAGGCATGTTCCGCCTCTCCTTCAAAACCCTGCACCGCTGAGGCTCCCCTTGTACCAAAACGCAGCTGTTTTGTTTGTTGTGACACACGCACGGTTAGCGACAAGAAATGGTTTGAAATGAAAGAGCCGAGCTGCACACACTAGCACAACGTGCAGGTTGTGCACGCTGGAGTTGGGGGACTTTTGTCGGTCGATTGAAGTCTAAGCAGGCAATCTTCCGCTCTGTGCTGAGGCTGCAAACTCCTGCCAGCTGTTTACGAGCACACCTGAGAGTCAAACCCAAGTCTTTCCAACAAAAAGGGCTAAACGAGGCGATAAATAACTGGGCAGCCAATTACTGCTTTTTATTTTCTGATACTTGTAGTGAGGGCAGTGATGGCGATCTGATTTCCCTTTTCAAAAGGAGCTCCTTCAAACTGAAAAAGGTAAATCGGTGTGATACTAAATGCATAATGCATTGGCTGGACAGCCAGAGCTAAAGTCCCAAATGAAGCAATCACTTAATAGAGCCTTCTAGTCTGATGGTTTATCTGGTGACCATGGTAGAATGCAGTCTGTTTGAGATAACAAATGTTATGCTTGTATTCTGTGGATATCTTGTAGTTCCCTGTGATCTTAAATATCAATAAAGTGCTTCAAAAAACTTCTATAATTGTTATTTTCTGTATTGTTATGTGACAAATAGTAGGGAATACTTAATAGGGGTGTTTTGATCCAATGCTCAGTATCAGTATGAAGTCCAACACAGGACAAAATCACTTTATTGGATACTGGAAAAAGCCAAACTAAACTTTGGCCAACATGCCATATAGAGAGATATTTAGATGAAGATACAAATAACACAGATTGTAAATGTTTAAGACCCACTGATGATTCAGCCATGTATGCAGAATTCCATAGTGGACAAATTGTGCACTAAATGGTTGTAAAAACTGAAATTTTATAACTATTATAGCACACTATACAGGAAGCAGGGAGCAATTTTGGATCAAAAGTGCACTCAAATCCATTACTAACTGCTTAGATAGGATAAAAGACAGTATTGTATTGGTATTGACAGATACTCAAGGTTGAGGTATCAGTATCAGACATGAAAAAATGGTATTATGCCACCCCTAAAACTCAGATGACAACATTTTATGGTATTTACCTGCAAAGCACCTCACTGACTTCGCTTGTAACTAACTTATATACAGTTTGAACACTCCTGGACAAAAGGCACGTTTTGCTTTTCTATACGAAAGAGAAGTATGAAGAATGAAATATACATCCTTAAACTTAAAACTTAAATATGGGATTCTCTGTTGATTTTAATATGCAATTTTTATCTATTTGAAAAAAGGAAATGTAAATGTGCCTTTGCAAAGACCACATTTTAATATGATACATTATAAGCAGTATATGTTTTTAAAAGCTAATATTACAATGTATAAAAAAATAATAATACAGTAAATAGTTATTTTATGTGTTGCTTTGCTGTGACCTGTCCAGGGTGTTTCCCTACCTTTCTCTACTTTTCATTCTGTGACTGCTGGGATGGGCTCCAGCACCTCCGCGATCCCGGTTTGAAAAGTGGCGGAGATAAAGTATGGTTGGATCTAAATACATACATCATTCAGGAATGTCTACCTTCTACTTACTTTCCCTGATGACTTTATGAAGTCTGCCTAACAAGTCCACTACAAGGGAACAGCTGTAATGCCAGCCACATCATGTATCAGTCATCACTTTCTGACCACAAGAGCACCATTGACCAGATAGGTAAATTTAGATTCATTCTCTAGGTCCATTCTCATTCTTTCATGATGTTTTTTTTTTAATTTTTTTTTTTTTTTTTTTTGCCAATGCTGAGGTCCACCACTACAAACATCTACCTAAGAGTGAATCTGTGAAAAAATACCACTAATAAAGGTCTTGCAGAGCCAGTGCCAGGACATATTGAATTTCATTGGGTCATATGACATTCTAATGAGAGGCAGTAATAATTTGAGTGAAACATATTTTGCAGCTGCCCAGGTCGCACAATGCGAAGGGTGCTAAAGCAGTAACAATTTGGTAGTTACCAACCAATGCACATCACTGTTTTGGAGATGCTCTGACCCAGTCATCTAGCCATCACAGTTTAGCCCCTGACAAAGTCCCTCATATTCCTACATTATATCTGAAGACTGTTCATTTGACGAGTGTCAATGAATTGAGATAAGCAATGTCATGATTCATCAATCATGTAACAATAGACTAAACTAAACATTAAAATGATTTTGGAGCTCTAGCTATTTAGCGATTATAATGGGTCAAGTCATCTGAAATGTTCAGGGCCAAAACTGTAAGGCTGAGAGAGTGTTGGTCTAGTGGATAACTGGAAATATGGCAGATAGAACTACCTAATGGTGACAGATGGTCCACCATCTAATAAAGTGGCCAGGGAACATATCAACCAGGCAATGTATTTTTTCTTCTGTGTGAGAATGTGCTGTAAGACTTCCTTACTTATCCACTGTGTGGGAGCAAAAAGGAGAAGTGTGTGTGGTCTGAAGGTGGCTGTGCACCTTCCCTTCTTTCAGAAAGCCAGGTGAATGGCGGAAGTGGCGGAGGAAGCCACACATGGGTGCACCGGAGGAAATTGAATCCTGTCTTGCTTAATGCATCTGAAATGATGCGTCTCTTGCACTTCTGTATATGCCTGTTTGTTCAGCAAGCCACCCCCTCCCCTTTTCATTTATTACTGCGCTGAATTTGCCCACACTCTCACGCTCGCGCTCAGTCGCTGTGCTGCCAGTCATGGCTCGCTCGCGCCACAGATGAGATTCCGTCCCTGTCAAACAGATGCACGTTTACAGCCATTCGGCAGACAAGAAAATATGATGATACGAAATCCAGGCTTATATCTGCTCTCGTAGTCAACATATCTGTATATCTGTATACTTTGTGACAGCAAGAAGGCTCCACAAGGTTTTATTCCGATGGAATTAGTTTACCATGGACAGGTCCGGCAACGTAATTATTAGCCCTGTGATTTTTGTCAGTAGCTTTGTATAGACTGTGTGTTCTCGCATCCTTAAAGATTATGGTGGCTTTTTGCCGTTTTATCTCTATATTGCTATTTTTCATTCTCTCTTGCTATGCAGTGTTGACCAGAGGAGATGGCTGCTCCTTTTGAGTCTTGGTTCCTTGGTTTCTTCTTCCAGCTTTAAGGAGTTTTTCCCTCAGCTCTGTCGCCCTGTCGGTTCTCTAGGGGCCCAGACCTGGATTCTGTAGACAATGACAATGTTGGTTATAAAAAGATCAATTAGTAAATATTCAGACTTTGCAGCATTCCAGAAAAGAAGTTAAACAAAGATTTCCCAGTCTAGTGAAAAATATGCCTCTTTTTTTATTTTTTCAGGGTTTAAAAAAGAAAACACTTTGTGTATGTGTTGTACTGTTATTTATTCGCGGTTCTGTTTTCAAGACACTAGGAAATGCACTAGCCCATGTTTGCAGATCTTTTAAAGCTTTCATTGAATGTTTTTTTGCATTATATACACATGCACAATGGCATCTATCTAGCTTGCTGTTTGAGCAGCATCATTCATTTTCAGAGCAGCCATTTTTTCTCTGTGTGGTGGGATATGTTTCTTCTATGACAGAGTTTTCCAACAGGGGAAATAAACAGTGTCATTTTTTTTATAATTCTGTCTGCGCTGATAAAAAATAATAATTACGAATAACAGGCAAAAATGGGCTTAGACCTCAGAGGGTTCAACCCTACACTAAAATGGAAAAAAACATGCCTGATTTTGGGCATTATCTTCAAACCACTAAACCAGTGACAAGTAAATGTTGTACTGTATTCATAATAGACTTGTAAAGAGTGATAATGAATGTGCTTTCAACTGTGTCGTGTCCTTTATGCCTTTATGGCACATGAGTTTTAAATAGTTTCAACTGTTTTATACACTTCAAAATGTGCTAAAATCAGTATTTGCCATTCATGACTTTTACTAATCAACAGTAACAACACACAGGGGCTCGTATGTTGCTATAACAATATTATTACTATTTAAATAACAGTATTCACATTTTAGAGGCTTGAATGTTACTACAGAAACTTTACAACTTTTTAACAAACTACATTCAACATTTTGAAGCATGCATGTTGCTATAGTAATGTCACTGCCTTTTAAACCGATGGTATTTAACAGCAACTTGCACTCCTTTTAATCAGTTGATGATTCTGGAATTGGATTGTCTGAATAGAGAATGGTGAAAAAATAAAATCTTTTTTCAATATATAACCATAAATATTTGTGGTGTGTGCAGATACTCAAACACTTGCCTTGAATCATTCAAGGTGCCAGTATTTTAATGTGAAATAACTATTATCCAAAGTAATGTTACTTAAAATTCAGCAGATCCAAGAACCTAAAAAAAAAGAAAAACCCTCTTCATCAGCTGTTTCTGATCACAGAATGCAGAATAATAGCACAGGTGGAATATATTACCTCTTCCTCTGACAGGGAGATGCAGAGAGAGGGTGTTAATTGAAACTAGCGCAAAACCTTAATTAAGTTCCTTCCTCCCGTTTCCAATGCTTCATAAAGAACGTACGATGGTAGCATTAATCAAACTGTGATCACAGAATGTATCACATGCATTACAGGGTGTGAAGATGAAGTATTGTGTTTTGAGGATTGGCTTCTGTTAGGGAGTCCTCGCCACAGAGGGAAGACGGAGACGAAGGGCTCTTCATGGGGCTCATGGTTCTTTGGTATAATGGTGATGACACTGATAAAACACACATCTTTTCAAAAGCCTTTGATGTGTTAATGGTGTTGCATTGAGACCTGGCTCTGTGGATAATGTCTTGCTTTTTTGTCCCGCAGCATAAATGACTTACATTACCACACAGGTTATTACTCGACATTATAGAAATCGCCTATAAACGTCTATGTTCGTCGTCGCACTTGGGCCTGCACAATGAACATGGAGCGCTGGCGCCCCCACTTTTATGTGTGGGGATTCAAGACATGATTTTGTTTTCTTTTCATTCAAATGAAAAAAATGACCGTCATTGTAAATAATATAATATTTGATCATCGAGACGCTGAAGAACCCAATGCCCGAAGTCTTTTGTGCCAGTTTCAGAGACATATCGGACACATTCTGCCCATGTGTTATGTATGAAAGTGACACAGGAAGTGCGGGCGCTGAGGGAGTTGCAGTACCCCCGGATGTCAGGACAGTTTGACTGCAAGTGCAAAAACTACTGAACAACAAGTACAGAAATGTCACTGTGTTATTAATATTTGAGCTGAGCATGAGTTTTGATCAAAACCACTCTGTTCTGTAGCAGTACCTGGACAGGGGGACCTGGATGAGCATGTAAAAGTTCACACAGGGCCTTCAAGGTCACTGCTAGCAAACATCTCCTCGGTTGAGCATGAACAGTAATGATGTATGGACAGATTCATTTATACTGATATAGTAACAGATGTCTCTAATTGACCAGAAGGTCTGTAATTTGGTAACTGGAAACAAAACGTGAGTGTTGTCTGTTGTAACAGAGGACTGTCAAGGTGAGTATGTTACACCATTACATTATAGTCTATTGCATTCATTTGGTAAACACTTTCATCCAAAGCATTTTACAGTTTGAGGAAACATCCGAGTTTCAGAACAGTGTGAAAACCAGAGGAGAGTTCTAAGTGCTAAAATCTTCATGTAGGAAAGAAGATACAGTGCATCAGGACAGGAGATGCTTTCTGAACTTCTGAACAGTCTTCAGGTTTTTGAAGATGGAGAGAGATTCTGCTGCTCTGGTCTTCTCTTGCAGCTCACCAGGGGGGAACCAGAATGAGAGCAGTCTGGCTGGGTTTGCCTTGTGTAGGGATGGGAGAGCCAGACAATGTTCCTTGGAGGAGTGGAGGGAGTGAGTATGAAAATGAGCCTGAATTAAAGGAATTACATGAGCCTGAATTAAAGGATCACTCTGTAGGCAAGAGTTAGTGACTTGAATTTAATTCGAACAACCACTCTTGGCTTGGGAGTGTTGGACCCTTCTTTAGAGAGGAAGATCAAAGACCCCCGGGTGTCTGACAAGATAACTCTGCTCTCTTTCTAAATATATTATTGAACCTGAGGTTAAAAGGGGAATTTCCACCACATCTTGAGTTTTCAACTTAACTTTTTACAACAGTATATATCTCTGCGTGGTTTGCACCAAATGTTTGAATTCTCAGCTTCTAGCTTAACTGTGGATGTGACACAGTCAGTGCTAACATATATA
>JBBIGA010096081.1:0-11115 GCA_037576975.1 Alestes dentex | reverse complement strand
AGAGAGAGAGAGAGAGAGAGAGATAGAGATAGATATCTATATTATAGGTCTGTATACAATACTGTATGTTATAGTCTCCCTGCTGTGTCCCCCCTTAGTATTTTTATAATTTTAGATTTTAATTTTTAAGGTATAGCACATTCAAAGATATATTCATAGATATATAGGTTGCATTTTAAGTCACTCCCCCTTTTTTTACCCTCATGTTTGTCTGTGTTGTGAGCGTGTTGTGTTGTATGTTGCGCCTACGGTCCAGGAGGACGATATTTCGTCTCACTGTGTACTATATGTATATGGCTGGGATGGCAATAAAGCTCTACTTGACTTGACTTGACAAGAGTGCAGTACATGACAGAAAGTCTAGGGGGCGATGTGGTTTCTGTAATTAAGCTGCACCAAAGAAAAAGCACAAACTGCAATAAATTAAAATCTGATGATGTCTTGAGGTGTTGATCAAATAAATAACAATTGATAGATTATTGATTATAGCAATACATTTAGTTTTATAACATTTAAGCCCATATAACTGCAAATAACCCCATGTATATTGTTTAGCTACTAATCTTTAATACTTACTATTTGGTAACTACAATAAATGATTCAGTATCTACTACAAATTATTCAGGATCTACTGTAACTAATTCAGTATTTACTTAACTTAAACGAGTATTTACTATAAACTACCATTAAATGTTCAGTACCTACTATAAAAAAATCTAAATGTATTATATTCAGTAACTGCTATAAATTTTTAATATCTTAAAATGCAAGTATATAAGCGTTAGAGTGAGGAACTGAAGTTTGGGCCCACACACTCAGTTTAGAGATTAAAGTTCTGATTGACTGGCAGATCTTCTGCAGTTTCGCCAAACTGAGTGATTCAGGTGAGATTTGACAGATTCATGGTTTTCACTTTAATCTCTGTAAGCTGTTCAGATTTTCCCACTTCGCCTGACTGGATCTTGGAGGGTTCGAAACTTCAGCTCAGTGAAGCTTGTAAAGATGTACTGCAGTCAGACAGCTCTTGAACACAGTTCTATCTTTCCACCTCCACTCTGTACCGTTCGGTCTGTCCCTCCCTCTATCTCCCTCCATCTCTTTCTGTCTCTCTTTAAAAGTTCTATCACCCTCATTGGACCAATTAATCAAAAGTGCCAGTGCAGGACTTCCTTTAATCAGCTCAATTAGGCATGAAGGCCTGGACTTTCTCACCTTTCGCTGGACAGGATGAAAAAAGATAAATGGAGGATTGATAGATGGATGGGAGGGGTAGATGGATAGGTGGGAAGAAAAAAGAGACATGAATTAAGATCAGTGGGAGAGAGGAAAGCAGGCCTGTCTATCTTCCATCTTTCTTTATGTTGTTCTTTTTTTATCAGACCTGCCTCAGCCCAACCTACTGACAAGTCCTGATCCTGACTTTATAAAGTAAAACATAACTGTGCAAAAGTCTGAAGTCACCCTTCGTGTATTCATATTTTGCTTCCAAAAATCCTTTCTTGTACTTTTAATATAGTCCTGACTTACAGTTCTTCAGGATTCCTGAAGGACTTTCAAAGACTCTCATTTTCATCCCAGTCCCTCAGCCTGACCAATTTCAAATGAATGTTTTTGTTTGTTATGCCACCACTATTTTATACTGCAGACACTTGTTCTCCCTCTCTTTCTCCTACTCTCTTTTTTCTATCTATTTTTCTGTCTATTTCTCAATAACACTCTCTCTGTCTTTCAGTTTGTCTCTCTCCAATTTAGATTCAGTATTTTTTCTGGTGTTAATTACAGTTAACAACTGCAGTGAATGGGGTGCTGAAACAATGGGGAATGTTTGAACAGTGAAGAGGGTGTTGAAACAGTGAGGGGGTGCTGAAACAGTGAAGGGGTGTTGAAACAACTAATGGGGTGTTGAAAGAGTTAAGGTGTGTTGAAAGAGTGGATGAAGTATTGAAACAGTAAAGGGATATTGAAACGGTGAGGGGTGTTTCAACTGTGAAGGGGTGTTGAAAGAGTGAATAGAGTATTAAAACCATGAAGGGGGAGTTGAAAGAGTGAATGGGGTGTTGAAAGATGTATGCTGTTGAAACAGTGAAGGGGGTATGGAAAAAATGAAGGGGTACTGAAACCGTGAAGGGGGTGTTGAAAGAGTAAATGGGGTGTTGAAAAGTGAAGGGGTGTTGAAAGAGTGAAGGTGGCGTTGAAACAGTGAAGGGTGGTGTTGAAACAATGAAGAGGTACTTACACAGTGAAGGATATGTTGAAAAAGTGAAGGGGTGTTGAAACAGTGAGGGGTGTTGAAAGAGTGAAGTGGTGATGACTGTGAGGGTGTTGAAACAGTGAAGGGGTGTTGAAATGCTGAAGGTGGTGCTTAAATAGTGAATATGGTCTTGAAACAATTAATGGGGTGTTGAAACAGCAAAGGAGGTGTTGAAAGAGTGTAGGGGGTGTTGAAACAGTTAAGGGCTATTGAAATAGAGAAGGGGTGCTGAAACAGTGAAGGGGATATTGAAACAGCGAAGGGGTATGGAAACAGTAAAAGGGTATTGAAACAGTGAGGGGTATTGAAACAGCAAAGGGGTGTAGAAACAGTGAGTGTGTGTTGAAACATTAAAGGATGTGTTGAAACAGTGAATGGGGTGTTGAAACAGTGAGGGGGTGCTGAAACGGTGAAGGGGCGTTGAAACAGTGAGAGGGTGCTGAAACGGTGAAGTGTGTTGAAAAAGTTAATTATGGTCTTGAAACAATAAATGTGGTGTTGAAACAGTGAAAGGGTGTTGAAACAGTGAAAGAGATATTGAAACACTGAAGAATGTGTTGAAACAATTAAGGGGATGTTGAAACAAGTTTACGATTCAAGCCCACACCATGACTACGCGCAACACATACCGGCCCTCAGTCCCCGGCAGCCGCAAGGTAGAGGGTGCTAAGAATCCCCAGGTTTTAACGCTACAACTCTGCACATACAAGGTATGAACATTTAAAGACCATGAAAGAGAGCATGAACTTGAACGTGAACTGTATGAGACAAAATTCAAATGGGACATCATTGGACTATCAGAAACAAGAAGGAAACGTGAACAGCTGGAACAAACAGAAAGTGGATATGTGTTCTACACCAAAGGAGGAGAGAAGTCAATTGGAGGAGTTGGCTTCCTGGTAAACAAAAGCATGAAAGATAGAGTAATTGAATTCGAAGGCAAGACTAGCAGAGTGGCATCGCTAAAAATGAAGGTGCATACCAAGTATGCACCTACAACGAGCCATGATGACGAAGAGGTGGAGAAGTTTTATGAAGAGGTGACGGAAATGATGGAGAAGACTAAAAGTCACTACAAAATTATCATGCATGACTTCAACTCAAAAGTTGGACAGCACCTTCAGAGCGATGGGGCAGCGGTTGGACAGTTTGGACTAGGAAACAGGAACGAAAGAGGAACAAGACTTGTACAATTCGCAATATCAAAGAACTTGGCAATAGCCAACATATTTCTCAAGGAGAGAAAGAATAAGAAGTGGACATAGAAGAGCCCAGATGGAAAAGTGAAGAATGAGATTGATAACATTCTTACCAATAAGAAGAGGGTGGTACAAAATATAGATGTCATAGAAAGAATCAACATCGGAAGTGATCACAGACTGGTGCGAGCATCAAACTAGACATTAAACTTGAAAGAAGAAAATTGGTAAGATCCGGGAAACTAAAAGTAAAGCTAAAAGAAACTAAAAGAAGCCCTAATGGTGAAGAAAAATGAATTTCAAATCAAACTGCAAAATTGCATTGAGGCATTGAGAGAAGGAGAGACCGAAAATGTGGAAGAGAATGCCAGACAGATCACAGAGACCATCACTGAGTGCGCCCAAGAAACAGCAGGCAAGAATTAAAGGAGGAAGAAGGATAAACTAAAATCTAGGACCAAAGAAGTGCTGAAGAAAAGAGAAACATGGTGGGCAGATGCTTCACTGCAAGAGAGAAGATTGAGTACAGAGAGCTGTGCAAAACCATCAGGAAAACCATGAGAGAAGACATCAGGGTACACAACACCAAGCGAATCAAAGATGCAGTGGAGTCTGGGAAAGGATTGAGGAAAGCCTTAAACAGCAAAGAAGGACATAAGATCATGATACCTGCACTGAAAGAAAAGGATGGGAGCATCACAACAAACAGAGAAAGAATTCTTGAAAGATGCGCAGAGTTCTACGAAAATCTCTACAATGATGCAGTGCAGAACATCACCTGTAAAGAGGCAGAGGATGTGCCACCAATCATCGATAGTGAAATAGAACATGCCATCAAGCAAATGGGAAACAACAAAGCGCCAGGTGAAGATCAGATCAGAATAGAGATGATAGAAGCGGGAGGAGGCATCGCCCTAAAGAAGATCAAGGAACTCTACAATGCTGTCTTCGAATCAGAAAAGGTGCCGAAGAAATGGAAAAATGTCTTCATAACACTGATTTTCAAGAAAGGGGATAAGAAAGAACTAGACTGCATTTCCACAGAGAAAATGCAAAGTGTGCTTGCTCAAATGCAGAACTTAGCATTAGCATTAGCATTAACATTAGCATTAATATCAGCATTAGCGTTAGCATTAACATTAGCATAGCATTAGCATAGCATTAGAGTGTGTGTGTGTGTGTGTGTGTGTGTGTGTGTGTGTGTGTGTGTGTGTGTGTGTGTCCCAATACTTTTGTCCACATAGTTTTGTATGACAGCTCTGTCCCAATACTTTTGGCCATATTGTTCAGTTTAAACAGGTGTGTCTTGGGGGCGTGGCCTGAGGTCTCATATGAAGTTTTATAAGGTTTGGTCACTGTATGGAGCCTGAAAGTTTCTTCTTCATTTCATTGGGGTTAAAAGTGAATGGAAGTGAATGGGGGGGAAAGGGATGAGCAAAAGACAAGGAAAAGACGAGTGCAGGTTATAACTGACCACGTTTGTGTGTCGGGGAAGTTGGCCTGAGGTCTCATATGAAGTTTCATAAGGTTTGGTTACTATGGAGCCTGAAAGTTTCTTCTTCTGAAACTGCATTCATTTCAGTGGGGTTAAAAACGAATGGAAGTGAATGGAGAAAAAAGGAATGAGCGAAAGGAAAGGAGTGCAGGTCATCACCAACCGCGTTTGTGTGTCAGGGAAGTTGGCCTGAGGTATTACATGAAGTTTGGTGGGTTTCGGACCAAGCGTGTCCGAGCAGGACTACCTGAAAGTTCAAGATGCCAATACTTTTGCCACATTTTTTCGCCGGAAAAACGGGAATAACAAACGAACGACAAGACATATCAAAAAGCTATGAACAAGCACGCTATTCCAGATCGGGCCCAATGTTTCAGAGTTGGAACGGTGTCTCTATCTCGAAAGCCCTGGGAAGAGTAAGGGGCCAAAAAACGGGTGAACGGAAGAATAATAAAGAGAAAGAGAAAGATAATAAAACTTAAGAAGAACAATAATGCTCTGCAAGCACACAGCAGCCTTTGTCACAGCTATACAAGCTATTTATGAAACTTTTGAAGAACAGAGTAAGCAACACGCTGGGAGAAAATCCACCTCCAGAGCAAGCAGCATACAGGAAAGCTTATTCTACCATTGACCATCTGCACACAGTGACCCAACTACTCGAGAAAACCAACGAGTACCACATACCACTTTACATGGCTTTTGTAGATTATGAAAAAGCCTTTGACTCGATACAACATCAAACAGTACTTCAAGCACTGGAAAAACATGGCATGCTCGATACATACATCGACATAATCAAAGAGACATATAAAGGTGGAACAGCACAAGTCAAAAAGGAAAAAGTGAGCAGAGAAATAAAGATCATGAAAGGAGTTCGACAAGGAGACACTCTATCACCAGTCATGTTTACAGCAGCAGTTGAAGAACTTTTGAAGAGGATAAACGTTGAAGCAAGAAGAAATATTGATGGAAAAACACTTAACAACCTGAGATTTGCTGATTGTATTTCATTGTATTTGCTGAAAGTGAGGAACAACTGAAGAGCTTGTTGGTAGACTTGAGCAACGAAGGAAAGAAAGATGAAATGAAGATGAACAAAAAGAAAACAAAAACTATGTGTGATGATATAGCAAGAAACAAACAAAGGAAAGGCATAGTAATTGATGGCACAAAATTGGAAGAAGTGGAAGAGTACAAGTACTTGGGAAGACTGATTACACCTGACAACCATATAAACAAGGAAATCGACCAAAGAATTACAGCGGGGTGGAAAAGTTTTGGAGAGTACAGCGTTTTCCTGAAAGAAAAGAAAATACCGATGTGCCTCAAGAAGAAAGTCATGGACACAGTCATATTACCAGCAATGACCCACAGTGCAGAAACATGGACTCTCACTAAACATCAAGAGAGCAAGGGGTAGACCCAGGAGGAGATGGACAGACGAAATAGAGAAGATAGGAGGCAGCATGTGGATGCAGAGAGCACAAGATATGGATGCATGGAGAGAAATGTGGATCAGTGGCAAGAAGAGCTAAGATGATGATGATACAATGAAGGGTATTGAAACAGTGAAAGGGAGTTGAAACAGTGAAGGGTGTTGAAACAGTGAATGGGGTGTTGAAACAGTGAAGGGGTATTGAAATAGAGAAGGGGTGCTGAAACAGTGAACCATGTGTTGAAACAGTGAATGGGGTTGTTGAAACAATTAAGGGGGTTTTGAAACAGTGAAAGGGAGTTGAAACAGTGAAGGGGTGTTGAAAGAGTGAAGAGGTTGTTGGAGCAGTGAGGGGTGCTGAAACAGTGAAGGAATATTGAAACAATTAATGGCGTGCTGAAACCATGAAAAGGGGTGTTATAAGAGTTAAATGGTGCTGACACAGTGAGGGGGTGTTAAAACGGTGAAGGTAGTGCTTAACAGTTAATATGTTCTTGAAACAATGGAGTGTTGAAACAGTAAAGGGGGCGTTGAAACAGTGAAGGGGGTGTTGAAACAGTGAAGGTGGTGCTGAAACAGTAAATGGGGGTGTTGGAACAGTTAAGGGGTGATGAAACAGTGGATGGAGTACTGAAACAGTAAATGGGGGTGTTGAAACAGTGAATGGGTGTTGAAAATGGAGTACTGAAACAGAGAATGGGTGTTGAAACAGTGAAGAGGGTGCTGAAACAGTAAAGGGGTGTTAAAACAGTGAGGGGATGTTGAAACAGTGAATGGGATGTTGAAACAGTGAATGGAGTGTTGGAACAGTGAAGGAGTATCGAAACAGTGAGTGGGTGCTGAAACTAACACATGAGTTTTGAAGTTGAAGTTGAAGTTGAAGACAAAGTTGAGGTTTATTGTTATATGTACAAAGTACAGTGTACAGAGCACAATGAAATGCTTACTTGAATACCCTCTTCACAGACAGAACATAAGACATGAGATATAAAAGACATAAAAGACAAAGTAGTGCAGCAGCAATAAATAATCACAGGCTAAGTTGCATAATATAAAGTGTCAGTGCAGTGTAAATTGTTGTGTGCACATAGGGTGAAGAACAGATTTATTACACAGAGAGAGAGATCCACAGTTACTGTGTGTTGAATAGTCTGATGGCACTGGGATAAAAACTGTTTCTGAATCGTGTTGTGCATGTGCGAATTGTCCTGAGTCTCTTGCTGGATGGCAGGAAAGTAAAAAGTGGCAGTGCAAGGTGGCTGGGCTCCTTCATGATGCTCTTAGTTTTCTTGAGAGAGCGCGTGCTGTAAATGTTCGTTATTGCAGGGGAGCCCGGTCTCACGAGTTTTTGTGCAGCCATCGTGAAATACAATTTAATCAAAATACGTGCTCCGATCACGATTTAGGGCGTTTTTTCGTGCTAGGACGCTACTCTTTTTCGTGCTAGGACAACACTTCACTACCCAGACAATAGGAGAGAAATAATGAGTTGATTCCTTACCTTAACCTAACCCTAACCTTAACCTTAACCTTACCCTAATCCTAACCTTAACCTAACCCTAACCCTAACCTTAACCTTAACCTTAACCTTAACCTAACCCTAACCTTAACCTTAACCTAACCATAAGAGGCAGATACTGGTGATTTAACGCAGTGCGCATGAAAATACTTAGGGTTGTGTAGCGTTGTCCCAGCATGAAAAAGTGAAGCGTTGTCCTAACACGAAAAAAAGCCCTTAATCATGATCGGAACACGTATTTTGATTAAACTGTATTTCGTGATGGCTGCACGAAAACTCGTGAGATCTGGTTGTGCAGGGAGTGGAGTACCCATGATCCTCTGGGCCGTTTTCACCACCCACCTTAGAGCCTTCTTATCCTGAGCAGTGCAGCTGCCGTACCAAGACGCAACACTCCCTGTGAGGATGGACTCCACAGCGCACATGTAGAAGCTGGTGAGGACAGAGGTGGAGGAAGTGAAGTCGTTGGTAGACTTTTTTGGTGACAGCTGCTGCGTGTTCTGAGGACTTGAGGTTGGCACTGAGGGTGACCCTCTCCACAGCACCTCCTTCAAAGTAGAGGGGGGATGAGCTGCACCCTGCCTCCTAAAATCCAGTACCATCTCTTTGGTTTTGCTGATGTTGAGAGAGAGACTGTTCTCCTGACACCACTCTGCCAAGAGTCTCATCTCCTCTATGTAGGCCGTCTCGTCGTTGTTGCTGATCAGACCCACAATGGTGGTATCATCAGCAAACTTGATGATGGTGTTGGAGCTGGAGTCTGGGAGTACAGCACTGGGCTCAGAACGCTTCCCTGTGGCATACCAGTGTTGAGGATCATTGTGGTGGAGGTGTTTTTGCTGATCCTCACGTGCTGCGGTCTGTTGGTGAGAAACTCCAGAACCCAGTTGCACAAAGTAGCACTGAGTCCCAGCCCCAGCAGCTTCTTGATCAGTTTGGAGGGGGTAACCATGTTGAATGCAGAGCTGAAATCCACAAACAGCAGTCTGGCATAGCAGTTCTTATTGTCCAGGCGAGCCAGGGTGGTGTGAATGGTGTGTGAGATGGCATCTTCAGTGGATCTATTGTGACGGTATGCAAATTGAAGGGGGTCCAGATTGGTCGGTATGGAGCTCATGATGTGTCCCTTTACCAGACTTTCAAAGCACTTAATTGTTATGGAGGTTAGTGCAACAGACCAAAAGTCATTAAGGCAGCTGGCTTTGTTCTTCTTGGGGACAGGAATAATGGTGGTGTTTTTGAAGCAGACGGGGACAGTTGAGCTTTTCAGGGAGGTGTTAAAAATGTCTGTAAAGACAGCAAACAGCTGCTCACTGCACACCTTCAATACATGACCTGAAATTTTATCTGGGCCGGCAGCTTTGCGGATGTTGACTCTGTTAAAGCTCTTTTTCATGTCCGCAGCAGACACGGTGAGAGTGACGTCATGAGGTGCTGCCAGAGCTCGCTCTGGTGGGTGTGAGTTAGCGAGCTCAAAGCGCACATAGAGCGCATTCAGGTCGTTTGTCGGAAACGAGAGTGTGTGCTCGTGGTTTGTAGTCTGTCAGCATCTGAATCCCCCTCCACAACTGACACACGTCACGTGTGCAGTTAAACTGGGAGTCCACTTTACTGCTGTACTCCCGTTTCGCGTTCCTGATGGCTTTCCGGAGATCGTACCTGCATTTCTTGTGCGGGTCCACGTCTCCAGAGTGGAAAGCACGCGTGCGCTCGTCAAGCTTACACCGGATGTCAGCGTTGACCCAGGGTTTCTGGTTGGGAAATGAACAGACAGTTTTTGTGGGAATGCATTCCTCCACGCAGGTCTTAATGAAATCAGTGACCGCAGTGGTGTACTCGTCCAGGTCAGAGGATGAATCTCTGAACATGTCCCAGTCCACACTGTCAAAGCAGTCCTGAAGCTTCTCCTCTCCCTCATGTGTGAAGCGCTGCACCATGCATATCACCAGCTCCTCGCGTTTTAATCTCTGCTTGTAAGCAGGCAGCAACAGCACCGCGCTGTGATCTGAGGTGCCCAGGTGTGCGTGAGGCAGAGAGTGGTATGCCCCCTGATGTTCCGTGTAGCAGTGGTCGAGCCTGTTGGTTCCCCGAGTGGGGCAGGAGACATGCTGGTGGTATTTCAGGTACACACTCCTAAAATTCACCCTGTTGAAGTCCCCAGAAACGAAATGAACAGTCCTCCTGGCTGCGCATTCTCGTGGCTGGTGACTAGGTGGTAGAGTTCAATCAGAGCGCGCTGTGATTTTCCTTGTGGTGGAATACAGACCACCATCAGAAACACCGTGCTGCACTCTCTGGGCAAATAGAACGGCTGGCACTTGATCAGCAGGTACTCAAGGTCCAGAGTGCAGTTCCGTGAAATGATTTCCATGTTCATGCACCACGAGTTGTTGACGAGAAAGCACACGCCACCCCCTTGTTTCTTCCCCGACATCACTGTCCAATCAGCCCGATGGATTGTGAACCCCTCCGGTTGGACTGCATGGTCCGGAATGCTCTCAGTCAGCCACGTCTCTGTGAGACAGAGGACACTGCAGTTCTTCAGCTCTCTTTGGAATTGAGATCGTCCAATTTTTTGTCCAAGGACTGGACGTTTGCCACGAAAACGCTCGGCATCGGTGGTCGTAGTTCACGGTGTTTCACTTTGGCTTGTACCCCAGCCCTGCGCCCCCGTCTCCGCTCACACGTCCTCCGGGTGCCCCCAGCTGAGTCGCAATGGCCAATGTGCTCGCGGGTGAGTAGCGATGTCACCTCAGGGTCTAAAACACCAGTTTTTCCATATTGTTTGCCAATTTTTAGGAGTGTTTGTCTGACGTCATGAGGTGCTGCCAGTATGGCGCTGTTTTGTATGTACATACATTTTTCTCACATTATCGGTGTGGTGAAAACTTTATAATTTCAGGAAGCTGTAAAAACATTCAGTGTTGTGAACATGAAAAACACTCCTGACCCAATATCTGAATGTGTGGATATATATATATACACGGTAACCCCCTGCTACGCCCCCGGTTCGTTCCGTTCACATGTCTGAGTGCCTTAGTAACCACCACATCCAAACAAAGACAACTCAGCACGAGGATGAGGGGGTGTGGCAGACAAGGCCCAGACATCACTGTCAGCTGTACTCAGAGGCGGGAAGTTTGAAAAACCGTGATAGACTGAAACCGCGACTGTTGATACTCATAAAGATGGGGGTTATTGTGGGTGTATATA